>JAODAL010020429.1:0-69448 GCA_025379985.1 Phyllomedusa bahiana
TTTTAACTTTTAAAGGATTTTTTCGGGTAGTTTATCCTTAATCATGCTGACCCCGTTTCAGGTGGGTTGACCCTTAATCATGCTGATGTTTTTCAGGTAGTTTGACCCTTAATCATGCTGACGCCTTTCAGGTAGTTTGACCCTTAATCATGCTGACGCATTTCAGGAAGTTTGACCCTTAATCATGCTGATGTGTTGCAGGTAGTTTGACCCTTAATCATGCTGATGTGTTGCAGGTAGTTTGACCTTTATCCTGCTGATGTGTTGCAGATAGTTTGATCCTTAATCATTCTGACGCGTTTCAGGTAGTTTGACCCTTAATCATGCTGACGTTTTTCAGGTAGTTTGACCCTTAATCATACTGACGCATTTCAGGTAGTTTGATCCTTAATCATGCTGATGCGTTTCAGGTAGTTTGACCCTTAATCATGCTGATGTTTTTCAGGTAGTTTGATCCTTAATCATGCTGACGCGTTTCAGGTAGTTTGACCCTTAATCATGCTGACGCGTTTCAGGTAGTTTGACCCTTAATCATGCTGACGCGTTTCAGGTAGTTTGATCCTTAATCATGCTGATGCGTTTTTCATGTAGTTTGACCCTTAATGAGGCTGATGTTTTTCAGGTAGTTTGACCCTTAGTCATACTGACGCGTTTCAGGTAGTTTGATCCTTAATCATGCTGATGCGTTTTTCATGTAGTTTGACCCTTAATCATACTGACGTTTTTCAGGTAATTTGACCCTTAATCATGCTGATGTTTGTCAGGTAGTTTGATCCTTAATCATGCTGACATTTTTCAGGTAGTTTGACCCTTAATCATGCTGACGCGTTTCAGGTAATTTGACCCTTAATCATGCTGATGCGTTTCAGGTAGTTTGAACTTTAATCATGCTGATGTGTTGCAGGTAGTTTGACCCTTAATCATGCTGATGTGTTGCAGGTAGTTTGATCCTTAATCATGCTGACGCGTTTCAGGTAGTTTGACCCTTAATCATGCTGACGAGTTTCAGGTAGTTTGACCCTTAATCATGCTGACGCGTTTCAGGTAGTTTGATCTTTAATCATGCTGACATTTTTCAGGTAGTTTGACCCTTAATCATGCTGACGAGTTTCAGGTAGTTTGATCTTTAATCATGCTGACATTTTTCAGGTAGTTTGACCCTTGATCATGCTGACGCCTTTCTGGTTGTTTGACCCTTAATCATGCTGACGTTTTTCAGATAGTTTGACCCTTAATCATGCTGACGCATTTCAGGTAGTTTGATCTTTAATCATGCTGACGTTTTTCAGGTAGTTTGACCCTTAATCATGTTGACGCATTTCAGGTAGATTGACCCTTAATCATACTATGATTAAGGGTAAAACTACCTGAAATGCGTCAGCGATGTTCATTGTTGTATATGCCTCTTTTAATGCATATTTAATCAAAATCATTTTTTTTTTAGTTTTACTAATCTTGGACAACCCCCCTATTAGAGGTCATTATGTGCCTCAGGGTCACAGTGACAGGGCCACTATCAACAGAGCAGGTACATCAATTAGTCATTATGGGACCAGTTGAGAGTTCGGAGAGTCCTAACACAATCTCCCAGTCTTCTTTCTCATTGGTGGTAGGAGTCCATGATGGTCACCACAATGTGAAGGCAAGGGGTCTGCTACAAATCTGTCGTTCAGAGGTTAGCAAGGAATTTGAACAAATGTTAGACAGACGCCCATGTTTTCTGTTTTGTTTTTTGGACACATCTATTGGTCTATGGAAGGGGTCACCTAGTATTCCTGATTAATCACCATAGCTAACGTCAATATGCAAAGAAACCTTATCATGCTCACCAGGGGCGTAACTAGAGAAGTCAGGGCCCCAAAGCAAACTTTTGGATGGGGCACCCTACCCCTTCCCCCCCCTCCCTGACCACGACCATGTACCAGTACATGCTGTTAGATAATGTAGATAATACATAGGGTAAATACCTCGCCATACATCTCACCATCATACTGCTACCAAACAAATCCACTATACCAAGACCAACATTACCAATAACACTACTACATATGGACCTGACTATACCACCAGAACACGACCACAAAGTGACTGAATAATACCCCTACACTATTACTGATCAGTACAAAAAAGACCAATTAGTACCGCATATAGTGACCATATAGTGGTATATACTAGTGTACACAGGCTCTGCAGGGCTGTATATAACCACCCCTAACAGTGACCATATCGTGGTAGACACCAGTGTACACAGGCTCTGCAGACTGTATATACCCACCCTACAGTGACCATATAGTGGTAGACACCAGTGTAAAACAGGCTCTGCAGGGCTGATATAAAACCATCATACAGTGACCATAAAGTGGTAGACACCAGTGTACTAGGCTCTGCAGACTGTATATAACCACCATACAGTGACTATATAGTGGTAGGCACCACTATACACAGGCTCTGCAGACTGTATATAACCACCATACAGTGACCATATAGTGGTAGACACCAGTGTACACAGGCTCTGCAGACTGTATATAACCACCATACAGTGACCATATAGTGGTAGGCAAACCCCTGTACACCCGGCTCTGCAGACTGTATATAACCACCATACAGTGACCATATAGTGGTAGACACCAGTGTACACAGGCTCTGCAGACTGTACATAACCACCATACAGTGACCATATAGTGGTAGACACCAGTGTACACAGGCTCTGTAGACATATAAGTGGGGGCACAGGCAGATATATAGGCAGGCTGTGGGGGCTTACAGGCAGGTATATAGGCAGGCTGTGGGGGCTTACAGTCAGGTATATAGGTATACAGGCAGGCTGTGGGGGCTTACAGGCAGGTATATCGGTATATAGGGCCCGGGTGTGGGGGCTTACAGGCAGGTATATAGGCAGGCTGTGGGGGCTTACAGGCAGGTTATAGGCAGGGGTGTGGGGCTTACAGGCAGGTATATAGGTATATAGGCGGCTGTTGGGGCTTACAGGCAGGGGATAATAGGCAGGCTGGGGGCTTACAGGGAGGTATATAAAGGGAAAATAGGCAGGGGTGGGGGCTTACCCGGCAGGTATATAGGTATATAGGCAGGCGTGGGGGCTTACAGGCCCGGTAAGAGGCAGGCTGTGGGGGGTTACAGGCAGGTATATAGGTATGCAGGCAGGCTGTGGGGGCTTCAGGCAGGTATAATGGTATATAGGGGAGGCTGTGGGGGGTTTCAGGCAGGTATATAGGCAAGCTGTGGGGGCTTACAGTCAGGGGAAATAGGGAGGGTGGGAGGCTTTTCAGGCAGGTTTTTAGGTAAAAGGCAGGCTGTTTGGGGGATCAGGCATTTTAAAAGGAAAATTGGGGGGGGAGGCTTGGGGCAGGGGAAAATAATAAATATTTAAAATCAAAACCCCGGGCCCAAAAACCCCCCCCCCATGCCTGCTCGCCCGGCTGCTGCTTTTCCCTGCAGCCTCGGGGCTCACGCGGGCCCGGGGCGTGATTTACTTTTACCGCGCGCGCCTCCCTTGGGGCCACAGAGCGCCGGGAGGGGGAATAGCAGGGCGGGGCGATCGGCGCTTCCCTTCTTCTTTCCTTTTCCCGGGCGGGTGCTTTTTTGAACGCTCGGGCCGGGGGGGCCCGGGCCCTTCAGAAAGGGGTATGGCCCCGGGCTCCCCCACCCGCGCCCGCCGCAAGGGAAATGTTTTAAATTCACTGCCCCCGGGGCCCGGAGCGGCCAAAATTAAACCGGGGAAGTTGGCAGTATTTGCTGCCCCCCGGGGGGGGCGGCCCCCCCCCTGAGCGCAGGGGCCCGGGGGCAACTGCCCCCCCGCCCCACCCGGAGTTTCCCCCCTGATCCCCCCCCACTGAGATTTACTTGTAGGATTTCTATTGAGCATGACGCTGGGACAAGACCACCATGTATGGTAAAAAGTCCCAGGAGCATGGTAACATGTTGGTGGCCATTTTCCTGAAATTACCCTGCAATATATTTTTTAAGCCAAAAAAACCTTCCCGCCCAAAAAACACAAGTTTTTCTCTCAAGGCGGCATAGGTGCAGGACACCTGTGACCCATGCTGAGGGAAAAGTGGGAGGCTGGGGGGAAGGGGCCCCAAACAGAGAGTCCTGCTGGATTCTGGCTCTGTATGTCCCAATTCTTCACCCACTCTGGTATTTAACTGTAAGAAACTCATTTGTTTCTGTTAAACCTCCCCCAAAGCTTTCTATTTTTTTTTTTTTTTTTTTTTTTTTTTTTTTTTTTTTTTTTTTTTTTCTTTTTTTTTTTTTGACAGAGTCTCGGGCCCAATCAATTTTCATGAGGGGTCAAAAGAATAAGTATAGTGCAGCTCCAGACAAAGGGGCAATGAGGGAAAATTTAGTGACCCCCCATATGATTGGCCCCAGGGGGGAAGGTATTTTTAAAGTACTAAAATTTCGGGGCAATTTTAGTCTCCGCACCCGCATTCTACGTAAAGGGCACATTGGATAAAGGTGACACAAAGTTGGCTTCTGGGGAAACAAAAAAGATTTTAAACCCCCTTTAAATTGGGGGGGGCAAGGGGCAGCTTTGGGGTTTGACCTCACAGAAAGGGATGATTTCTAAACAGGCAGATTTTACTCCAAAATTAGAGTAGGTTCATATTTTAAAAAATTAAAAAAATACAAAAATTTTTGCATACCCAAATTGGGGAAGTTTTTTTAAAATTTCAAAAAACTAGTTTGGGAAACCACACCATATGGCAGGCCGCGCAGTATGGCCCGCAAATTTCTGGTAGTCTGCAACAAGGGGGACAGCTTTCTCTTTTCCCCCCTATCACATAACCCAAAAATTTAGAGAGCCCCACTCCTCTCCTCTATCATATAACCCTATATATCCAGACCAGCTTCTCCCCCCTCTATCAAAAATTAAAAACCCCTATTTTTTCCCAAAAAAGGCCAAACTTCCCCTTCCCCTATCCCTATAACCCTATAATCCAAAGCTCACTTCTCCCCCTCTAAACCCTGGAACCCCATAAATCAACAGGGGCCAGCCCCCCCTACCCCTAAAAACCCCTATAACCCCCATAATAACCCAGAAACAGAGCTCAGCTTCCCCTCCTCCCATCATTAACCCATATATCGAGAAACTCAACTCCCTCCCCCAAAACATATAACCCTATAAATCCCAGAGCCAGCTTCCCCTCCTCTATCATATAACCCTAAAAAAACCCAGAAACTCACTTCCCCCTCCCCCTATCACTAACCCTATATATCAAGAGCTCAGTTTTTTCCCCCTCTAACATTAACCCTATATAAACACAGACACAGCTTCCTTTTCCTCTATCATATAACCCTATATATCCCCCAGGGCTTCCCCTCTTCCCTCTCTTTCCCCCTTTTACATTAAACCCATATATCAAGAGCCAGCTCCCTTTCCCCCAAAAATTATCATATAACCCCCCCCAAAAAAGATTAACAGGAGCTCAGCTCCCCCTCCTCGTAAAATAAAACCCCAAATATCACAAAACTCAGCTTCCCCTCCTCTAAAAAAATAACCCCCCCCTTTTTTTAAAAACCCAAACTCACTCCTCTCCTTTTAAAACCCTAAAAAACCCTAAAAAAATCACAAGCTCAGCTCCTCTCCTCTTCATAAAACCCTAATATCACCGAGCTCAGCTTCCCCCCCCTGTCAAAAAAAACCCCAAAAATCACAGACTCAGCTCCCTCCTCTATCATATAACCCTATATAATCAAAGCTTTACTCCTCTCCCTAACACATAACCCAAAATCAGAGGCTCCCGCTTTCCCCTCCCTATCATTATTTTTTATTATTAAATTTTTTTTTAAAAAACCCATTTGATCCAGGGCCTGAACCGGGGGGTTACTACATTACATAATCAAACAGAAAAATGATAAGGGATAATGACAATTTGGGGACGACAGAGGGAGAGGGGCCCTAAACCCCGAGGGCTTACCCTTTTACAAAGGGGGGGGAAAGAACAGGAGGGGGGGGGCAACATGTTTTTGGAGGAAGTAGGTTTAAAAAAGGTTTTGTTGGGATTTTTAGGCAAGCCCGAAGAAATGGGTTTTTAGGTTGCTTTTTTAGGCTGGGGAGAGTGGGGAGAGTCTGATTTTTGGGCAGTGAGTTCCAGAAATGTGGGTGAACCCCGGGGGAAGGGCTTGGAACCCGGGTTTTTTGGGGGACCCGATAAGGGGGAAAACAAGGGGGAAGGTCCCCTTTTAGATCGGAGATTGGGGTGGGGAGATAAATTTTAAAAATTTTGGGGGCAAGGATGTATGGAGGGGGGGAGGGCATTGGGAGAACCCGTAGGGAAAAATTAGTTTGCTTGAAATGAATTCGCTGGGGAATGGGAAGCCATTTTTAAGGGGTTGGGAAGGGGGGAAAAGCCAGGAGAGAGGTGGGTAAAACGGGCAGCAAATTTAAGGGAAAGGGTTGGGGGGAGCAGGTGGGTAGCCCGGGGGGGCCACAGAAAGGAAAGTTGCAGTAGCTAGGCGGGGGTGACAATGGCATGGCCAGCAAATTTTTGGAGTGTCCTATTTTAGGAAAAGCGGGGAGAGATGTTTTCAGGGGGAAAGGGGGCAGGCAGAAAATAGGGTTTTTGGGTGTTTGGGGGGTTTGGGAAAAAAAAAGCGGAGTCTAGGGTTTTCCCCAAGGCAGCGGAAATTGTGGGGGCCCGGGGAAAATTAGAGCCGTTGACTGTTTAAAAGAGAGATCCCGGGGGGGGGGTAGAGGTTGGAGGTTGGGGAAAATGATGAGTTCTGTTTTTTTCCACATTTAGGTTTTTTTGGGGGTGAGGGGAAGAAGAGGAAAAAAGGGGGACAGAAAAAGTCCAAAGGGATCCGGAGAGTAGAGAAGTGGGCATCTGGGCCGGGGGAAATTTTGATTTTTGGAAACATCAGCATAAAAGGTTGGGAATGAAAGCCCTGGAAGGGAAAAGGAGCTTTACCCCAGGCCAAGGGTTTAGATAGAGAAATAGTGGACCCAGGGCTGGACCCCTTTGGGGGACACCAAAAAGAGGGCGGGGGAGGATGGGGCAAAATAGAGACCTTTAAATCCGATGGTTTGGTACGAGGAATTCCCGGAAAGAGCCCAAGCCTGAGCCGAGGGAGGAGAGGATTGAAAACATAGGGGAAAAGGGCCCAAAATTTTCAAAGGAAGGGCAGGCCAAGAAAGGGGGAGCACAGGTAGTGGCAAGAACTTTTAAACAGTTACTAGATCAATTTTGACTTTTTTAGGGGGTTTGGGAAGTGGGTTGGGCGGGAAAAAAATTTGAAAATGGGTCCAAAAGAGAGTTTTTGGAGGAGAGGTGGGAAAGGGCACTGAATAGAAAGTGCCCTCGGGGGATTTTGGGAAAAAAAAAAGGGGCAGTGAAGGGGCGATAGTTGGACAGAGAAAGGGTCCCAAGGGTTGTTTTTTTTAGGGCCCCGTTCACAACCCGGTTAAATTTCAGAACGTATTTACATTTGGGTTGGGCCCAACTTTAAAAACGTTTGGGAAAACAATTTTTAAAAAGTTTTCAAATAAGTACCCCCAAAAGGGGGGCCCCCGTATTTGTAACCCGATTTCCCCCACGGAATTTTACCAAAAACCATTCATTGGGCGGTGGAAAAACCGTTCCGGAAAAAAATTGACAAAGCAAAATTGTTTTTTCCCCCCGGTTGCCTCGTCCCAAACCGCGGCGGCAAAAAAGGCAAAGGGAAAAACGCGGTTGAACGACAAAACCGTATTTTCATTGAAAACAAATAGAAAATAGGGGTTTTTACTTTTTTTCTACTGATTTTCCCACGGATTGACAACCCTCAAACCGTCGGCAAAAACCGCGGCAAAAAAAGCCGGGAACGAGGCCCCTTTGGATTTTAAATGATAGTAAGCATGTTTAAAGGCCAAAAAGGGGAAATGCCAGAGGATTAAATTTTTTAAAGGGTTTAAGAGATGGGTGAGGGGTGGGATGGGGAAAAAGGGACTGGGGCTGGGATGGGGGGGGAAAGCAGGTTTGGCAAGACTACAGGTGGGGAAAGGGTTTGGGTTTGGACAATAAGGAGGAAGCTTGTCATGAGTGACCGTGGGGAAGCAATTTAAGGGGGAAAAGCAGTTTTTCAAAGGGGGAGGAGGGGTTGGGGGGGTAAAAAGCGGCCTGAAGCCCTTTTCCCCCTGATGAGGGTTTATCTTTTGTAGGAAAATGAATGGGGAAAAGTCATTTGCTGAAAGGGGGGATGGGGATTAGGTTTTTTGGGGAAGGGGTTTGAGAGTTGAAGGTTTTTTGAATAAATTTTTTGGGTTGTGGGACAGGGAGGATATGAAAAAGTGGTGAAATAGTCCTGTTTGGGGGTGATGGGCGAGTGCGGACTTAAATGTCTACAGTGAAAAATTTTTTTTTTAAAACAAATCAAATTTGGGGGAGTGAGTTTTTTTCCTCCCCGGGGGTTCGGCACCCCGGAAAACTTTGCCCCAGTTTTTTAGGGGGAATCTGTTTCCAGGGTTTCTGTTGGGTTTTGGGGGGTTCGTTGTGGTTTAGGGAGCGACTGAGTCAAAAGGGGGGTGAAGATTTGGGTTTTGGTTTGGGGAGAAAGTGGTTTGGGTTTCGTCTGGGGCCCTTGAATGAGGGAAAAGTTTGGGAAAAAGGGTAAGAGATCCCGAGAGAGTTTTGAGGGTTTTAGGTTTTTTAATTCCTTTTTGGGGGCGTACGGATATGAAACAAGGGGCAGGTGGGGGGGAAAAAGGGGGAAGGGAAACAGGGTTTTTGGGCAATTAAGGGTGTGGAGATTAGAGATTCAATAAGGGGGCAAGGCGGGTGAAGATGGGGTCCAGTGGGGCCCAACTTTTTGATGGCTTTCCCGATTTCCACTGGGGGGAGGTTGAAGAGGGGCTAGGAAAAAGGGGTTTTTTTGGAAGCAGAGTGGGGGGGGTCGAATTATGTTGAAAATCTCCCCCTATGATAGTGGGGATGTCGGGGGGGGAAAGAAAGTGGGGGAAGCCAGGAAACAAAGTGGCAAGAAAGGGTTTGGGAAAGGTGGCCCCCTCGGGAACAACAGCCCCCTTGGAGGTCAAGGTGGGTGTAGGGTGCGGACAAGTGAACCCCTTTAAAAGGGGAAGGGGCGTGAGGGAAGGGAGAGGTGGGGCGGGACAAAGGAGCAGGGGTCAGACAGGAGAAAGGGCCCCACACCCTTTCCCCATTTCTTTTTACCAAGGGGGAGATTTTGGGGGAAGTTTGGGGGCCGCTAAAAAAAAAGAAAAAATGCGCAGGGGGGGGACGTGAAAAGGGGGTAAACCAGGTTTCATCAGACCAAGGAAGAGTAAGTTTTCGTGAGATGAACCAAAACATGAAAGGAAAGGAGAGTTTTATTAAATACAACCCGGGACATTCCCGAGAGCTTTCCAAAGGGAAGGGGTTTTTGGGGGCAAAGGGTTTAGAGGGATGTGTACTGTTTTAAGGGTTGCGGAATTAAATAAGGGGGGAAGGGCTGTTCGAGGGGGCAGGGGACAAAGGTGGAATGTGCGGGGCGGGGGCCCGGGGGTTTGGGGGGGGGTTTCCCCGGAAGCCCGAAGGAGATTTTAGAGGGGATTTGGTGGGAGAGGATAACTTAATTTTTGGGGAGGGGTTTGGGTTTTGGTTTCGGAGGGCATTAAAAAGTGAGGAAGGGTTGGGGCGGCAACAGGTGTGAGGGTAAATGCAGGGGGAGATGTAGAGTTTTTTGTCCAGCGAGGGGGTTGGGGTATAAACAAAAGTGGAGGAGAGTGGAGATAGCAGATGAGGGAAAAGAAGACAAGTGTAGATCACAGTTGGAATTAGATGTCTGGCTGGGACAGTTTTATGGAGGCTCTCTGGCCCGGACAGTTGATGGGGCGCTTCTGCTGGCGTTTATAACCCAATTTTCACAAGCTCAGCTCCTCTTCCCCATCATATAACCCTATATACACAGAGTCGCTCCTCTCCCTGTCAATAACCCTATATCACAAGTCAGCTCCTTCCCCTATCAATAACCTAAAAATAAAGCTCAGTTCTCCCTCTATCATAAACCCTATATATCACAGAGCCCTCTCCTCCCTTATCAATAACCCTAATTCACGACTCAGTTCCTCCCTATTAAAAAACCCTAAAAATCAAGCTCATTTTTTCCCTCCCTTCATATAACCTATATATCACAGAGCTCACCTTCCTCATATATAACCCTAATACAGACCACTTCTCCTCCCTATCATATAACCCCATATATCAGAGCTCAGCTTCCTCTCCTCTATCATATAACCCTATAGATCACAGGCTCAGCTTCTCACTCATCATTAAACCCTATATATCAGAGCTCAGCTTCTTTCCTCTATCATAAAAACCCTATATATCCAGAGCTCAGCTCCTCCTCTATCAATAATCCTATATATCAGAGAGCTCAGTTCTTCCTCTATCATATAACCCTATATATCACAGAGCTTATCTCCTCTCCTCTATCATATAACCCTATATATCACAGAGCTCAGCTTCTCTCCTCTATCATATAACCCTATATATCACAGAGCTCATGTCCTCTCCTCTATCATATAACTCTATATGTCATAGAGCTCAGCTTCTCTCCTCTATCATATAACCCTATATATAACAGAGCTCAGCTTCTCTCCTCTATCATATAACCCTATATATAACAGAGCTCAGCTTCTGTCCTCTATCTTACCCTATATATCACAGAGCTCAGCTTCTCCTCCTCAAATCATTAAAACCCTATATATTCACAGAGCTCAGCTTTTCTCCTCTATCAATAAACCCTATATATCACAGAGCTCAGCATCTCTCCTCTATCATATAACCCTAATATCACAGAGCTCAGCTTCTCTCCCTCTATCATATAACCCTATATATCACAGAGCTCAGCTTTCTCCTCTATCTTAAACCCTATATATCACAGAGCTCAGTTTCCTCTTATCATATAACCCTATATATCACAGAGCTCAGCTTCTCTCTTTACATATAACCCTATATATCACAGAGCTCAGCTTCTCTCCTCTTCATAAACCCTATATATCACGGGACTCAGCTTCTCTCCTCTATCATATAACCCTATATATCACAGAGCTCAGCTTCTCTCCTCATCATATAACCCTATATATCACAGAGCTCAGCTCCTCTCCCTCTATCATTTTAAACCCTATTATCACAGAGCTCAGCTTTCTCCTCTATCATATAACCCTATATATCACAGAGCTCAGTTTCCCCTATCATATAACCCTATATATCACAGAGCCAAGCTTCCTTTCATATAACCCTATATATCACAGAGCTCAGCTTCTCTCCTCTATCATATAACCCTATATGATGATGCAAACTTGTGCTTTTCTCGTTCACCTCCAAGGGAAAGAAAGGGGGGGGGGGGGGGGCAAACAAGGCGCACTCCAATCGTGTTAGTATATTAAAAATTGCAAGAAATCCACACTGTTAATGATAAATTTAGGCTCACCTGAGCAGTTGTACTATATGGTACAACTCATTTAGGGGCAGAAATCCATATAGCAGCTGTTGTCCAATCCAAGAAAACGCTCGTATTCCGCACAACAGGAAAGTGGGGAAATTTATAAAATTGTTTTTAAACGGGAATTAAAACCCAGTATAGGATCTACAGCGCTGGGAACTAAATACGTTTCAAAATTTTTTAAAAGAACCCCTAAAAAAATGTGCTTTATTTAAATGTGCTAGTCCTAATCCAAGTCTTAATTATTGGGGGAACAATAATCGGGGGGAACTACCACAAAACCCTTTCCCCAGAGAGAAAAACCCTCGCTTTAATGATAAAGAAAAAAAGCAGATTGTTTCCCTTTCCGAGGCGCATAGAGGAAACACACAAAGAGGGGAAACTATAAATTTAAAAGTAAAGCCTATAAATTTTGTCAATGAAAAAGAAACCTAATAACTAAAAATATTAACAATAGAGAAACCTTTTTGGGTTTTTTAAGTTAAATACATTGAGTCCATTTGGTTTAAATGAGGTCCAAAAAAAATTTTTAATTTAAATTTCTAAAAAAAACTTCTTTGGAAATCATCCTTTCATGTACATAGTAGTTTATTTTTCCCAAAAACGGGGCGTTTTGGAGACAAAAGCGTATGGGAAAAACTGAGGGGCCCAAAAAGAGCTCCGCATAGACTCTATCGCTCTGTTAAAAAGAAGAAAGGGCAGAAGTGATGAAACATCATGCCCCAATTTCCCGGCTTTTGAGGCCCGTGAAGGAAACGGGAGATAGAAGGGTTATGCTTAGTGAAACAGTAAGTGATTTTCCATTTTTAATGTATATGTTTTTTATAGTATATGTTTTTTAAAATTTGGGTCTGTAAACAATATGTGACAATTAAAAAGGTGGTAATTTATTTTTTTGTGTATAATTAACGCATTGGTACGGAGATGTCTAAAAAAGAGGGGTAGCTAAAAGAGAAGATTTTTTCCCGATGAAAAAAACGATAGAGTGTGGAAAAGCGTCCGAAGTAATTGGGGGCCCCTGTTTGTTTTAATTTTTTTGTTTTAATAAATTAGCTTTTGGAAAAAAAAGCACATTTTTTTTTGCGCTCTTAAAATTTAGAAAACCCTTTTGGGTTTCCGGGGCGCTGTGAGATCCTATAAGGGTTTTTTAATCCCCGTAAATACATTTTTTTTATAAACCCGTATATCACAGGCTTTAGCTCCTCTCCTCTTTTTATATACCTTAAATATCACAGAGCTCAGCCCCTCTTCCCCCCTTTTCATATACCCCTTTTTTTTCAAAAGAGTTTTGTTTCCCCCTCCCCATCAAATAACCCCTATTAACCCAAACTCAGCTTCTTTTTCCCCCTATCAATCACCCTAAAATAAATTTGAGCTCCCGCTTCTCTCCTCTATTCCCCTTAAACCCTATATTTTTAGAGGTCAGCTTCTCTTTCCCCCTATCCTATAAACCCCATAAAAACACAGAGCTCAGCTTCTCCCCTCCATCATAAAAACCCTATATATCAAGAGCCCCGCTCCTCCCCCTCTTTCATATAACCCTATATTTTCACAGAGTTCAGCTTTTCCCTCTATCATATAACCCTATATTCACAGAGCCAGCTTTTTCCTCCTCTAAACATATAAACCCAAAATATTTAGGTTCTTTTTCCCTCCCCTATTAAAAAAACCCTATTTATCACAGAGCCCAGCTTCTCTTCTCTCATATAACCCCCATATATCACAGAGCTCAGCTCATCCCTCTATCATATAACCCTTTTTAAATCACAGAGCTCAGTCCTTCCTTATAATATAACCCCTATAAATTTCCCGAGTTTTAGCTCGTCTCTTTTTATAAAATACCCCTATATATCACAGAGCTCCCAAATCCCTCCCCAATCATATAAACCCCATATATCACAGAGCTCAGCTTCTTCTTCTATCATATAAAAACCCCATAATTTTCACAGAGCCCCAGCTTTTTCTCCTCAAACATTTAACCCTATATATCACAGAGCTCCCCCTTTTCTCCTCTAACATATAACCCTATATATCACAGAGCTCAGCTCCTCTCCCCCCTTATCTTTTAACCCTATATATCACAAGCCCCAGCTTCCCCTTTCCCCTATCATATTAAACCTATATATCACAGAGCTCAGCTTCTTCCCTCTATCAAATAACCCCTAAAAATCACAGAAGCTCAAACTTCTCTCCTCAAACATAAAAACCCTATATAATCACAGAGCTCACTTCCTTTCTTTTCATATAACCCAAAATATCACAGAGCTCAGTCCTTCCCTATCAAAATAACCCTATATATCACAGAGTCACTGTTCTTAATCAATTTTTCCCCATAAATCACGAGCTCAACTCCTTCCCCTATCATATAAACCCCTTTTATTTTCACATAGCTCAGGGTTCTTTTCCTTATCATATAACCTATAAACAGAGCTCCGCTCCCTTTTTCTTCATAAAACCTATATTCACAGGAAGGGATAGCTTCTCTCCTCTATTTATACAAACCAATATTCACAGAGCTAAGCTTCTCTCCCCTAAAAAATAAAACCCTATTTTAAAACACAGAGCCAGCTTCTCTCCTCCACATATAATCCTTTTATCACCCGAGCCGCCCTCCCATTTATATAAACCCTTTTCTAATAACCCGAGCTCAGCTCCCTCCTCTTTTCATAAACCCTATATATCACAGGGCTCAGCTCCTCTTCTCTAAACATATAACCCTAAAATACACAGGGGCATAGCTTCTCTCCTCTATTTATACAACCCTATATAACCCCCGAGCTCAGGGTTCTCTCCTCTTTAATATAAAACCCATTTTCACGAGCCAGCTTCCCCCTCCTCTAATCATATAAATTTCCCATATATCACAGAGGGTCAGCTCCTCTATCATATAACCCCATTATCCAGAGCCTCGCTTCTCTCCTCTATCATTTTAAAACCCTTTTTTATCCAGAGCCCCAGTTTTTTTTCCTCTATCATATAAAACATTATAACACAGAGCCCAGCTCCCTATCATATAACCCTTATAATCACAGAGTCAGCTTCTCTCCTATCATATAATCCAAAATATCACAGAGCTCAGCTCCTTTTATCATATAATCCTATATATCACAGAGGGTTCTCTCCTCATCATAAAACCTTTATATCACAGGCTCAGCTTTTTCTCCCTCTATCATATAAATCTATTTTATCACAGGGGCTCAGCTTCTCTCCTCTACTATAACCCAAAATAACAAGGGGCTCATCTCCTCCCCCCTATCAAATAACCCCCATATTCACAGAGTCACTTCTCTCCTTTTTCATATAACCTAAATTTATCACAGAGCTCCCCCTTTCCCCCCTCAATCATATAACTCTAAATTTTCCCTAGAGTTCAGCTTTCTTTCCCCAAACATATAACCCCCATATATCCCAGAGCTTTAGCTTCTCCCCCCTCTATCCTATTTCCCTATTATTATAGGTTTATTTTTCTCTCCCCAATTTTATAAAACCCCTTTTTATCACAGAGCTCCTTCTTTCTTTATATAACCCTAAATATATCAAAAGAGCTTAAACTCCTTTTACCTTTTATCCCCAAAAATTTTAACCCATATATCCCCCGAGCCCCAGCTCCTTTCCCCTAAAAATATTAAAACCCTTTTTAAATTTACCCGAGTCAGCTTTTCTCTTCTATTATATAAAAACCCCATATTATCCCCAGAGCCTTGCTTCATCCTCTTCATATAACCCTATATATCCCCCGAGGGTCAGATCCTCCCCCCTATCAAAAAAACCAAAATTTTTCACAGAGCTAAACTTTCTCCTCTATCATATTTAAACTAAAATATCACGAGCTCGCTTCCCTTCCCCCTATCTTTTAAACCCCATATAACACAGAGCTCAGCTTTTTTCCTCTTAAAAACATTTAACCCTAAATATCACAGAGCCGCTTTCCCCCCCCTCTTTTAAAATAAACCCCATATATCACAGAGCTCACTTCTCTTCTCTATCCCAAAAAACCATATATCCAGGCTCAGCTCCTCTCCTTATAAAATAACCCTATATACACAGAGCTCAGCTGTTTTTCTTCTATCATATAACCCCCAATATCACAGAGCTCAACTCCTCCCTTTTATCAAATAAACCCCATATATCACATAGCCCCAGCTTCTCCCCCTCCCATCCCTATAACCCCTATTATCCCCAAGCTCAGCTTCTTCCCAAAATATAACCCAAAATATCACGAGCCAAAAACTCCTCTTCTCTACCCTTTAACCCTTTATATAAAAGGCAAAGCTTCTCTCCTTTTTTCATACAACCCAAATATCACAGAGCCAGCTTCTCTCCTCCCATATTTTAACCCTAAAACCCATCAAAAGAGCCCCAGCTTCTCCTCCTCAAACATATAATCCTATATTATCACAGAGCTCCCCTCTATCATATAAAACCCCATATATTTACAGAGCTCTCTTCTCCCCAAATCATAAACCCCAAAAATATCACAGGCTCAGCTCCTTTTTCTCTATCATTAACCCAAAATATCACAGAGTAAGCTTCTCTCCTCTATCATACAACCCTAAATATCACAGAGCTCAGGGTTCTCCCCCTCTATAAAATAACCCTAAAAAAATCACAGAGCTCAAACTTCTTTTCCTCTATCATATAATCCAAAAATACCAAGCCCGAGCTCCCCTCTATTATAATTAACCCTATTATCACAGAGCTCGCCCTTTTCTTTCCATATCAAAACCTATATATCACAGAGCTCGCTTCCCCCTCCTCATCATAAAAGCCTATATTCCCCAAAGCTCAGCTCCTCTATCATATAACCCAAAATATCACAAGTCTCACTTTTCTGCTCTATCATATAATCCTATATTCACAGAGCTTTAGGCTCCTCAAACAAAAAATCCAAAATATTTCACAGAGCTTCTCTCCTCTAATTTAAATAACCTTATAAATCCCCCAGAGCTCAGCTTCTTCCTCTATCAAAAAAACTATATGCATAGAGCTAGTTCTCTCCTCTATCATATAACCCCCAAAAAACACAGGGGCTCAGCTCCTGTCCCCTATATATAACCCTTATTTTCACAGAGCTATTTTCCTCTCCCCTAAAACATATAACCCTAAAATTTTCACAGGCTCCCGCTTCTCTCCTCTATTTAATAACCCTAATTTTCCCCAGAACTCACTTCCTTTCCCCTATTTATAAAATCCTATATATCACAGGCTCACCCTCTCCTCAAACATATAACCCTTTTTTAAAACACAGAGCTCCCGCTTCCCCCTCCTCTATCATATAACCCCATATACAAAAGGCCAGCTTCTTTTCCTTTTATAATATAACCCTTTTATCAAAAGACCAAACTTTTCTCCTCTAAACATATAACCCCATTTTATAAAAGAGCTCAGCTTTTCCTTTCCCCTAAACATAAAAAACCCTATATATCAAGAGCTCGCCCCCTCTCCCTTTTATCAAAATAACCCTATAAAATCACAGAGCTCCCGCTTTCTCCCTCTATCAAATAAAACCCTATATTAAAAAAACCAGCTTTTTCTCCTCTACAAATAAAACACACGGTGGGGACTTGGGTTTTGAAAGAAAAGGCAGCATGTTTTTTTCTAATTCCCCGCCCAGCCCCTTTTTAATTTTTTTTGAAACCAGATTCCTCATCGTACAGACGCAGAGGTGACGGCCGTTGTTTTATCAATGAGGGGAGCTTTCGTCGGGGCCCTAATTTTCCGCCCCATTTACCAATCAGAAAGGGCACGCGCCGCTCTTTTACTTTGATAATGGCCCCAAAAGACAAAAAGGGGGTTTACGGAGGGGACCCCTTTGGGGTGAAAAGAAAAACAAAAACCTCTTTAATTTCGTGAAATTTTTCGATTGCACATAATTCCTTTTGCGTTCCCTTTTGCAGTAGGCCCAAAACGTAGATGAATACATAGATGGGTAATTAGATGGAGGGACCTTTCCGCGGTAATAGACTACCTTGAAGGAAGCAGAATAAGGTTTGGGATAATTAATGAAAGAAAGTAAAGGGAATTTAACAAAGGCGTGCAAACAAAAAGATTTAACATCTCTTAAAAAAGCCTATTGTTTTCCCGGGTTGCCCCAAAAGTAAGTGATTTTGTGAAACCCAAAACCTTTTTTTTCGAAGGGTGGTTTCCCCTTTGGGGCAGAGGGGGCGTTTTGAAAACCCTTTTTTTTTTTTCCCAAATTTCCCCCCGCCAAAAATTTGTTAATTTAAAAAATAATTTTGTTGTTTTTAAAGGGTTTTGTGGCGCCCGGGGCAACAGTTCTGCAGGGTGCCCGCCTTTCGGGGGTGTAACCGTGTTTTAAACCCCTCTGAACAACAGGCCTGAAAGCAACCCTGAGGGGGCTTGTCCCTTACTACGGGGAAAGGTTGGGACAAAAAAGGGTGAAGGTCCGCCCCCCAAACCCAAATTTAAGTAAGGACGGGTGCTCTGTGGAAAGCCAGAAGGCTATAGTCCCCAAAATATACAAAATCCACGGCACTCCTTTAGTAAAGTGTTAGAGAGATTTATTTCACTGTACACATGTACAATTAAATCTCTCTAATACTCTACTAAAGGAGTGCCGTGGATTTTGTATATTGGAGTAGGGACAAGGTATTCGGGTGCTTTAGGCATATAAGGAACAAAGTGTCCCCAAATGGAAACTTCAGCCCACTCCATGCCTCCTTGCATCCCCTTTTCTGCCTGGGATGAAGTGGTGCCCTAGGCGGTGGCCTACCTTCGCCTACCCATCGTCCCGGCCCTTTGCTACAGTCAATTCGATCTAACCCTCCTAAAAGTAACTCCCCAAAGAAACACACGACACCTGCTCTTTGCATTGAATTGCATTTTTAGTAACAAAATACTCTATCTATAATGCATACCACAATCCCAAAATGATGCTGAATTGTCCTTGAAGCCCCACAGATTATTCCTCAAGATTTCCGAGCGACATGATGGTGGTATCGTCCACTTGCTACGGCACGGTTGGGACAAGAGAAGGATGATGGTGCCTCACACCAATTGAAGTAAGGACGGGTGCTCTGTGGAAAGCCAGAAGGCTATAGTCCCAAATATACAAAATCCACGGCACTCCTTTAGTAAAGTGTTAGAGAGATTTATTTCATTGTACACATGTACAATGAAATCTCTCTAATACTTTACTAAAGGAGTGCCGTGGATTTTGTATATTAGGGTTGGGACAAGGTATTCTGGTGCCCTAGGCATATAAGGAACAAAGCGTCCCCAAATGGAAACTTCAGCCACCTCCCATCCCCTCTTCTGCGGGGTTTTAAAAACGGTCCCAAGGGCCAAATTTTTACCCTACCCATCGCCCCGGGCCCCTTTTGCTACAGTCAATTAATTAACCCCCCTAAAAGAAAACCCCCCAAAGAAACACAGGGAACCCGCTTTTTTGAAAATTGAATTGCTTTTTTATTAACAAAAAAAAAACCCAAATACAAAAGTATTTCTAGGGTAAAAGCTTACAAAATCCCAAAATGATGCTGAATTGTCCTTGAATCCCCACAGATTATTCCTCAAGATTTCCGAGCCAGCGGATAACCACTTCCTCAAACCCAAAGGGAGCCCGGGGCGCGGGAGGCCCCAATTTGGCACTACCCAAATTAAAGGCACTGGGCTGGGCTCACCCAAAACCCCCAAACCCCTGAGAAGTTTAGCCTTTAAACCCAAGGGGCCCTTTCCCAACACAAAAACCAATGCCTCGTTTTCCACCAACTTTGACTCCCACTGCCATGCGTCTTTGACATGACTAAAACCCCTTTTTTTAATGGAAAAAAAAAAAAAAAGGGGGAGGCGGGTGTTTTTAAATAGGTTTGTCCCAAAATTTGGGCCCAACCCCTTTAAACGACCCCCCCGCTTTGAAACCCACCCACCTTCTGAAGTAACCCCAAAGGGCCCCTTCAAAACCAGGGTGTGGGGGTCTCCCAAACCCAAACCCCCAAATTTGGACCCCTTTCAATTTCCCAAACTAAAAACTCCGATTTCCCGCTCCGACTTCTGACCCCCTCTTCAGGGAAGCATGTTTAAGTCATAATTTTTACTGTAGTAAAATGGAAACCCTCAGGCTGTTTTATACCTTTTTATAAAATAATAAAGCTATTTGGGTGGGAAAAACAGACACGGGGCAACCCAAGGGGGGAAAACAATGTTTTGATCTTTTTGAACATTTGTGGATAGATTTGAAAAAAAAAGCTGTTTTTTGTACCCAATTTCCGTCTGAAACCAACATTGGGAATGTGTAGAGAGATCTGGGATAAATTTTTTGGGTAAAAATATTCTTGAATCTGTTTCAGACCCAAAAGGGGGTTTTCAGGCAGTATTAAAATTAAAAGGGTGGATTTTAGAACCCCAAAAATTTTTTTTAAAAAAGGGCAAAACACTGCGGGAAACCCTTTTGTGAGTCTTAAATTTGTTCTGAGAAATATTATTGCCTCCATCAGATCCTGCATCATGACCTACATTGATTTTATTATTTCCGGGTTTAGAAAGGGCCCTCTTACACTAATTTGGGGTTTGGGGGGCCCAAACCAGTGCCCCACAGGGGCAAACACTCTAACAATGTCAGGGTAAAAAGGAATTCCCTCACCCCACAGTCTTTTTAATGTAAAATGTTGGACTCTTCTACTTTTGGGGAAAGCAGGTAAAAAAAATGTTTCTGGAAATTTGTTTTTCCCTGGGGAGCAGAATCTTTTCCCCCCTGGGGCAAAACGCCTTTTTCCCGCTCCCCTGTCATCAATTACACTCCTCATGTGATGAGGCAAGTTGGGAGCAGTGCACTGGCCGGACACAATTCCTCTTTTTCTCTTTGCAATGCCTTCGAACTAACGGGGCCAACTTATATATTTTTGGGAGTCGGGTCGTTCCCTTTTTTTGATTACTTTATCCCCAGCCCTTCCTCCTAACCCCCTTTTTGCCCGGGAAACCCCCCAGGGGTTAAAGCCTCTTGATTTTAGCTTTTTTCTTTTTTGTATTAACCCTTGGGAAATTTAAGGAATTGATTTTTCGTCTCTTTTTTAAATGCAAAAAAAATGCCCCCCGCCACAGGTCGCACACAAAAGGGGAACAGTCCCCAAACGAGGGGTGGCAAAAATACTTTAAAAGGCGCATTAAATCAGGTTTTATAGTGCCCCCAATTGAACGAACCGTTTAAAAAATCTGGCGTGTGGTTACCTTGCATTGTAAAATTGATGTGCCTAAACTAGGCGATTGCATAATTTTTGGGCGAAACATTGCTAGTTTATTTAAGCATTACTTTAGGCGCATTCAAATGGGGTAGTGCCTGACATTTTAAAAGCGCCTATTTTGGGTTTTTTATGACAGGTTTTGTATATAGAGAATTGGGGGCACAGTTTTTTGGGGCAAAATTTAAAAAAAAACAATGGGCGGCCCTAATGGGACATGTCAGAAAAAGTGCACATTGATGGGTCCCCTCGCAAACCCCCTCTTTAGAGAAGGGGGCCCCGTTAAAAATAATACCATCCCCTTTCCCGGCCAGAAAAAATCCTGCAAGGTTTTTAAGGAAAAATGATTTCCCTTTACTGAAACATAGAAAAAAACCCGTTTCTTGCACATGGGCAACCCCCATAAAGGTTTTATCAAGGGAGATTTTTTGCATATTTTTGCACCAAAATTTGGGGCCCAAAAAACACCCAAAAAAAATTTCACAAAAAAACCCGCATAATACAATGTTTAAAAATATGTGTGTCAACCACAAATCCCTGGGATTTTTACTCTCGTAATTTTTTTATGAGCCCAAAAAGAAAAAATTTTTTTTCAATTTTATACGTACTTAAAAAAAATTACAGTATAAGATGCAGGGAAAACTTTCCCCGGGTTTATTGCACCCCATTTTTACATTTTAAATGAAATTCTTGCAAAAGCCTAATTTTTAACAGCACCCGCGTAAAAACGGGTTTTTGACGTGCCAGTATGCGCTGTTTAAAAAATAAAACTTTTGGCCCAAACGGGGTACTTCTAAAACACCAGACATATAACAGTGGGCATAGTACGTGCTGCTATATGGCGGCTAGAAGCCATGTAGATTCACCCTGCTCCACATGTATCATAGTGTTGATAAATCTATAGAAAAAAATGTCTTTGGCACTCAATCAAGGAAAAGGCGGGTGCAAGCCTAAAAATTATGTAAATTCTCTATACAAAAAGGCTGCACACCATTAAGTTTCATTCCAAAATCTTTATTGAGTAACCAAATTATTAATCCGGCTTCATAAAATACAGGATCGGGATATTTCTTTCATTTCGCTTAAACAGATTCAAACATTATGTACGTTTCGGTCCCTAAATGGACCTTTCTCAACCGAATCTTTTACAAATTTTCTTATTCACTTTATGATACCTGTAACCTGTTGTCAGGAGACATGAATGGTTCCGGCTCCATTCATGTCTCCTGATGGCGTACCTGTCAGGAACCTCGCCCTACAACAACCTTACCCTTAGGGCATGTCCCCACGGCATCGGTTTGTGGACGGTTTTTCAGACGGGTGCGATCCTGCTGCAGCTAAAACGCATCCAAACACGCAGCTGTTTAGGATCCGATCGACTCTGCATTTTTGGATGCGATTTTCAGATCCAAAACGAAGCCAAAATCGGACCCAAAAACACCGTGTGAACAATCCCTTAGGGGGCTCGATCACTTGTACACCCTTCTGTATTATATCAATAATGCAGAAGGGTGTACCAAGATGGCGCTTCCAATACTTCCTTCCTGGGGCAGGAAGTAATAGAAACGTTAACATGGCAACTATGGAGGCCTTCATTAGACTTCCAGTTGACATGGTAACTGATCAGTGACCTGCAGTCTCTATGTTTGATGGTCGTTCAGAGGGAGGAATGGTTCACAACTTTTCTCATTCATTAAGACGCCGTGGCAATTACAATCTATAGGCTTTTGCCACAATCTCATTTCATACCTCCTGCATCCAGCTCTTCAGCTCTGTGTGCTCAGAAGGGGGCGTGTGTGATCTGTTTGAATTGCAGATCATGTGACCCAGCAGGATGACATCACCAGGCCTTTCCTCTCTCTAGTCAAAGAAAGGTCTGTTTATGTGTAGAACTTTAAGTAGCTACACTGTAGCTCATAGGTAAAAGCTTTGCCTCCAAGCACAAGGGTCCTCGATTCAAATCCCTGTAGGAACCAAACCTTCTTTTTTCTCGTTATCAATGCACAGACCTCATTTAGGTTTCTTTAATTTGCACTGTTTGACTAATTACTAAGGAGTAGAGAGGACGGGAGTAGAATGACAGCACCTGGGGTTTGAACACTCAGTAGCAGCCTGAGAGGAGAGGTGATGTCTGAGCATGTGCGGCCAGGAGTGAGGAACTCTCGTCCCTGGTCGTATCCTGTGGAGATGAGCTGTAAACAATGGATCACTAAAGGAGCAGCTAAAACAAAAACGGTGCAGAATTTTTAATAATGATGAATGGTGAAAATGTTTATTATTTAATTTACAAACTTCCCACGTCAATTTTACTTCATGGCAAAACCCCTTTAAACAGTAGGGATCAGAGCCAGCTCCAATCTCTTCTTTTGCTGGCAGGTGTCTGCTGTAATTATCAGCCAGCACCTGACATATATGTAGTGGACTTACTGAGCTATCCTGCTACATAGGACCTTACCAACAATAGGGCATACCCATACGTCCATTATCGGTAAGGGGTTAATCTTTTGTCAGATGAGGCATAGAAACCGTCAAAAACACATAATAAATATGGTGTAAAGCATGGACGCCATTTTTTTTAAGCAAATGGCAGTGGACTGCTGGTCTGATTGCCGTAATAAATGTGCTGGTGCCTTTTTGTGGTTCCATTTGTCATCGTTTTTTAGATTTCTGCTTTTTGTCAGTGATGACATTTCATAGATTGGTTCAGACCTCCTACTTCTCACAGAGAACTCCTTTCCATTTGATGATTTTGGTCAGTACTAGTCTGAATATGAAGTAAAAGGCAATTTCGCTCTTTCACGCCCTGTAGGAACATCATCCACTCCCTCCGATTAGTAGTGCTCACTTGCATTTCCGTAGACACCCACCGGTTGTGGACCACAAGAGACCCTTGACACATACAGTGAAGGGTCCTGCATATCTTCGATTATACAAGTTTGTCGCTTGTAGTTGCTCTTACGTAAACCTTGTATTTGACTTTGGCTCATATTGGTAGCAACTTGTCTTGTTTACTACAATGTATTGCCTTGTTATATTTTGAAAATCCAATAAATCTTTAAATTAAAAATAAAAAAAGGCAATTTCGAATCTCCACACACCTCTACAGGCGCTCTCCCTAAGGAGAGATCTTCCCCTTCTGAGCTACTCATGTCCTCCCACTTAGCCAAGCCAGTATCGCTCTGCTCTGTACTGACGAGGGGCAAAACCCCAAAACGGCTGTATGCAGATGAGTGATGCTGGCTTGGAATATCCCTTTTGCTTTCCAAAGACCCAGTGGTTCAAAAGCAAATTGAGGATTTGTTACATCCAACGGAGGGCGCTTGAGCTTCTCAGCTCCTTTCCCATAATGCCTTGTGATATGCAGATGCTTCGTGGAGTGCAAAAGGCAATTTCGAATCTCCACACACCTATATAGGTGCCCTCCCTAAGGAGAGATCTTCCCTTTCTATGAAGTAAATGTGAGTGACTACAACATTAGAGCACAGATTCATTGGAATAAACCGTGTCCGGGGTCCCTTTAAATGTCTGGCGGCCGGTGTCACTTGTAGCTCGATATCCGGTCACGCCGAGTATTCTTGTTACCATTTGCATCGTAATTATGTCCAAAAGTAATCCGATCCCTGGAACTTTCTGTCCTTCGGCGGAAAGGAATACGCTGGTGGGATTTATATCTTGTCGCTTTCAAATGCAAACACTTGTCACTCTAAGGGATGAGAGGTTACAGCACACTTTGATCAAAAGCGTCCTTCTATTTTATGGCAAGCGTGAGAGATCTGTTGTTATGCCGTGAGCTCATACAGACTAAACATGCTCATTTAATCTCCTCTTATTTGGCGGAACTAGGCAATGCTGGAAGGTGTTATTGCCGCAGGTCTTGTATCTGTTGACCTTCCACCATGACACTGCAACCGCTATCTACCCACACCCTTGTCCAGGACAGCTATCACAGAGCCTTGGTATGGAGCCCCTGGATCGAGAGGGACAGGACGTGGCTGATCCTATTTCATTTTGGCCGCACCCTACATATTGTACTGTCATATGGTGCATCAATTACCTTGTCATACAGTGTTAGGGTATGTACTGCGGCGTGTACTGTACATCGTGTGTTTCGGGAGCTCGTGCTAATACTCGCATACTCCTGCGGCGCAGGGGGGGCGGCCCCATTGACATTCATTACTCGCGGCGCGTATTCGCCGCAAGTCATTGACATGTCACTTATCGTACAATCGTATTGTACGAGTGGGGGGACGAGGCGTAATCCATAGTTCTCTATGCTAGCTATGGATTACCGTAATTTCGGCGCGTATTAGAGCGCAAATGCGCGCCGAAATTACCCCGTGTGAACATACCCTTATAGTTTACTTACCACAGTGTGAAAAACTTTTAGGGTGCCTCCACACAGCAGGTTAAAATTCTGATTAAAAGAATCCAGACGGTATTTTGACATCTTGTACGTGGCTTTGGGGGACGGTTCTGGTAGCGGATTCGCCTGACCCCAACAACCACTGACATGTTCTGCCCGAAAACCGGGCAGAAAAATAAACATGTTCTAAAAATCCGTGCAGTGTGGCCTGCTGCACTGATTTTCTATTTAAAGAGTTTGTCTCACTACATTGATTCATCTCACCTCAGTCCTGTTTTCTTGGTTTCACTTTGAATTCAGGGATGTGTTTACTGGCTTCTACTAGGCTGCATTAGAAGCCAGGTCTGTAGCTATAGCAACCAGTGCTGGCCGCCTATCAGGAAAGATCAAACATGTCTGTAGGCTGTCAGCACTGGTTGCTATAGCTATCAGGATAGATCAAACAGGTCTGTAGCTATAGCAACCAGTGCTGCAGCCTATCAGGAGAGATTGAACAGGTCTGTGGCTATAGCGACCAGTGCTGGCAGCCTATCAGGAGAGATCAAACAGGTCTGTAGCTATAGTGACCAGTGCTAGCAGCCTATCAGGAGAGATCGAACAGGTCTGTAGCTATAGCAACCAGGGCTGACAGCCTATCAGGATAGATCAAACAGATCTGTAGCTATAGCGACCTGAGAAGCTGATGCAGCGCATACAAGAGTTGATATCTCAGAATAGGTAGGACACTGTTAATGGACACATATTGCAAAGTGACTTGTTTTTGCAAGATCTTTAACATAAAAAGCAGCAATCCTTGTAGTGAGACAGCCCCTTTAAGTCAATGAAAAAGGTTGACAGTCGGTTTTCAGACTGTTTTCAAATCAGAAAACCATCTGTTAAACCGACTGAAAAACCTGCCGTGGGGGCAAGCTCTTACCTGACAAATTACTTTGCTTAGTTGAAGGGTTTTTTTTGTTTTGTTTTTTTAAATAACATTAAATGGGGCGATGGTGGGGAAAACAGACAAAAAATTATACTTACCTCCCGGTACCCCCATCACTCTAGCACCTTGGATCCTCTCTTCTCCATTTCTGGCTGCTTGCCCAAACACAAGGTTGCCTAGGTCACTCCCCTTGACGTGACCTTCCCCACAGGGGGGTGAAGAGAGCAGGCCCCCGGAAACTACGAACACCCAAAAGGGAGGACCGGGAGGAAAGTATGCCTTATTTTCTATTTTCCCCCACCCTGGCGCTATGGCCCTTTATGGCTTAGCTGTTAAAAAAATTTAAAAAATCTGCACTATATCTACAGGAAACTATTATTTTCAACCCCAGAGACCAAAGGTGGTAAGACGTAATTAGCAATAAATTGGGTACTGTATGACGGTACTATGTGGACACTGTAGGGGGGGCATTAGAGGAGTGTTCCAATTTTTTAAAATAACGCTAAAGTGGTTTTGCCACTAAGCAAAATCCCTTCTGAGGCCAGATTGTAGCGTGCTATGAGCGAGCCTCAGAGAACAGGGAGATGGTTGTGCTTCTGTCTATAGATGCTCCCCATATACCCGAGAAAACTTCCTCTTTCTTGGAGTTTCCCATAGAAAAAAATCACCAATTTTCTCCTTTCCCTTTGGCCATAGCAAGCAAATTGATAAACGGCCTCAAAAAGGGATTTTGCAAAGTGGCAAAACCCCTTGATTGTCAATTTAAAAAAAATGGTAGCACTACTTTAATACCCCCCTACAGTGTCCATATATTATCG
The DNA here is from genome assembly GCA_025379985.1 of Phyllomedusa bahiana. Lineage (NCBI taxonomy): Eukaryota > Metazoa > Chordata > Amphibia > Anura > Hylidae > Phyllomedusa > Phyllomedusa bahiana. Next base: position 26,743 of record JAODAL010020429.1, read on the forward strand.
CCATACAGTACCCAATTTATTGCTAATTACGTCTTATTAAGATTGATTGCGCTATAGGGTGGTTTAAGTCTAAGACTAGAGCCCCTAGTCGGGAAAGGGGGGGCGGGAAAAACCCCCTGTAACATAGACACTTTTCTCCCAGCAGGCAGCTGTGCATGATACCAGGACTGATTTTATTTGGCCAATCAGGACGGGCAGATGACCAAAGGTTCAGATCACACCCAATGGAGGACATGTATGAAAATTGTCCAGCAGTAAGACTGTCTTTGTATCCCATACAACAGTCGAGCCAAGAAACCCATAAGTATTTGCCAATCAACTCTAGCAACCAACAAGCTGGGCAACAAATCAGAGTCATACGACCAATTGGAGCCCACAGTGACCAATCAGAGCTCATAGCAACCAATCAGAGCCCATATTTACCAATTAATCCCATAGTGACTAATCGGAGCCAATGGGACTAATCAAGCCCTTTGGACAATTGGAGCCAATAGCCCGATCAACCCCCAAGAAACCCAAAACAACCCATAAAAACCAATCGAGCTCAAGCAACCAATCAGACCCCCATAGCGCCCAAAATCAAGCCCATGCAACCAATCGAGCCTTAGGCCATTAGCTCATAGCAACTGTGATGTGATTGTGATTGGTTCGTATGGACTCAAATGTTGCAGAGCTTGTTTGGTTCCTAGGCTCAAATGGTTGCTTGAGCTGTGTTTTGGTTCCTAGGGGTCTGAATGGTTGCTATACGTGTTTGGTTTCCATGGTCTGAATGGTTGCTATAAGCTGTATTGGTTCCTATGGCTCTGAGGGGTTTGTATACTTGATTGGTTCATGGATCTAGGGTTCTAGAGCTGTGTTGGGGTTCCAGGATCTGACTGGTTGTATGGCTTATTGGTTCCTATGGGTTGAATGGTTGCTATACTGTTTTGGGTTTTTTCCTATGGGTCAAATGGTTGCTTGAGGTGAGGGTTTCCTGGGGGCTCTAAAGGGTTGCTATGAGTGGGATTGGTTTTTGGGGGTCTGATGGTTGCATGACTGTGATGGTTCCTAGCTCTAAAATGGTTTGTTTATGAGCTGTGTTTGGTTCCTTGGGGTCTGACGGTTCTATGAGCTGGTTTTTTGGGTTTCCCTAGGGACTTGATGGTTGCTAGACTGTGATTGGTTTTTATGGACTTAATGGTTTAAGCGGGGGTTTGGTTCCTAGGGGCCCTGAAGGGTTTTTGCCTAGAACAGTTTTTTTGGTTCCATGGGCCCTGACGGGTTTGCTATGGCTGGATTGGGGGTTCCTTGGGTCTGAAGGTTTTGCTATGAGCTGTTTTGGTTCCTTGGGCTCTGACGGTTGCTATAGTGTGATTGTTCCTTGGCTCTGAGGGTTGCTATGACTGGTTTGGGTTTCCAAAGGACTCTGACGGGTTTTGCTATGAGCTGTGTTTTGGGTTTTTGGGGGCTCGATTGCTATGAGCTGTGATTGGTTCCTATGGACTCTGAATGGTTGCTATGAGCTGTGATTGGTTGGTATAAGCTCTGATTGGTTACTATAGGCAACAAAGAAAGTCTTAGAACTAGACAGTTTTCATACATGAGGCCCAAAATGTATAGAGTGCACTTCTGGTAGCAACATAGTCTGACTCATCTCTTGTAGTTGAATTTGGATGATGGGAAATGTTTCCGCCGCACCTAGAATTGTTCTTGCTAAATGTGAGCGCTGAACCCTGTTTTGACCAGTAATAGTTTTTCCAAATTCACAGGGGAACGTTGTTTAACCATAGAAGTGCTCCATGGTCTGGCCGATAGCTTGATGAGAAGTTCCTCTATAGTAACTATCTATTGTAAACTATCTATTCTAACCTAATCCATAGATGTAATTGAAAGATCCTCGGCTATCGATCTCCTGGTCTCCATCTCTCATAAATAGACTCAATAAATAAAGTACAAGAGAGACAATGTATTTGTATAGATCCATGTGTAAATAAAACTATAGATAGATATAGATAGGGAATATTAGATTCTTTACATGCTGGCTTTTTACATAGATAAACAGTCTCATTACTCTAGCTTATAAAGATTTTCTTTTAAATATAAAATCCATCTATTTAGAGGTCTATTGTTCATTCTATATAGACATATAGGGGGACATGTATGAAAACTGTCCTGGTCTAAGACTGTCTTTATTGCCCATAGTAACCAATCAGAGGTCCCCTTTCATGTCATAATGCCCTGAAAAACTGAGAGGGGAGTTCTAATTGGATGCTATGGCCAACATGTGGCCCATAATCTATTAAAGGACAAAAAGTCTATTTATCCTATATCAAAAGCATCTCGATAGATAGATAGATAGATAGATAGATAGATATGAGATAGATAGATAGATAGATATGAGATAGATAGATATGAGATAGATAGATAGAATAGATAGATAGTAGATAGATAGATATGAGATAGATAGATAGATAGATAGATAAGTAGATAGATAAGATAGATAGATAGATAGAGAAGATAGATAGATAGATATGAGATAGATAGATAGAATAGATAGGAGATAGATAGATAGATAGATAGATAGATAGATATGAGATAGATAGATAGATATGAGATAGATAGATAGGAAACGATCCCGGTCCGGCCGGAGCTTTGTCAGTGCAGGCACAGGATCGCAGGCTGCCGTGGAATAGAGCGCTCTTAATAATAAACTTATGAGTGTTGTGCCTCTACTGCAATTGCACAACGTATACAGGTGAGTGTATCCATACCATATCTTACCATAATAGACTTCACTATTTGTGCGCTTTGTGTCTCTCTTTTTCTTTTTAATCCTTGCTAGCTAGATAGATAACTAGCGACCAGTCACTGATATTGTAATATTTGTAACCCGGGCGTTTGTGACACCATGAATTTAAGTAGAGCTCTGGACTGATGGGCATATATCAGGGCCTATTAGCAACATTGTTACACCCTGAATATGGAGAAACACCACATGTGAAGCTAGAGACTGAAAACGGAGTCTCGGTCTGACTGACACGAAGGACAACCAATTAACAACAATGTTGCGACATTTAAATGTCGATGACTTTCCCTTACCCACAATGCCTCTGATGAAGCGCCAGTGTAGGTGCGTAACGCGTAAGGCTGTAGCAGTGTCTGTTTGATTTTTATGCAGCGGGTGGATGAAAATTTCCTCACTTGTTTTAATAAAGCAGAACACTTCGTATAATATATTTCGAAGTGCTTTTTTAGCTACCGGTTATGTGCGCCGCAAACCCCTGAATTTTCTTTGAATATTTTTTATATTTAACCTGTTGTTGCTCTAACAACGGGAAAGGGACTGCTGGCTGCATCTACCTGGAATCCTGGGACTGAGAATCTGCAAATAAGCTGTATGGAGAGTTGTGCCTCATATATTTAGCACAACTCAGCCAGGTTAGAAGCTTTTCTATCTCCCATATAACCGAATATTATCTACTTCACTACTGTGCACTTTTTCTGTCTCTTCTCTTTTTCTTCGGTAGATAGATAGATATGAGATAGATAGATAGATATCAAATAGATAGATATCAAATAGATAGATAGGAGATAGATAGATAGATATGAGATAGATATGAGATAATAGATAGAAAAGATAGATAGATATGAGAATAGATAGAGATAGATATGAGATAGATATGAGATAGATAGATATTATATAGATAGATTAATGAGTTGATCTGAATAGATTATAATAGATATAGAAGATAGATAGATAAAATTTGATATGAGATAGATAGAAGATATGAGATAGATAGATATTAGATAGATAGATATGAGATAGATATGAGATAATAGTAGCTATATAATAATGAGATAGAGAATAGATATATATATATGGGAAAAGAAAGTTAGATATGAATATTATATATATATATATATTTTAGAATATAAAACCTTTTTAATATGAGAAAGGTAGATATTAGATAGATAGATATGAGATAGATATGAGATAGATAGATATGAGATATATATGAGATAGGAGATAGATAGATATGAGATAGATAGATATGAGATAGATATACATGGGGTAGATATGGGATATATATGGGATAGATAGATATGAGATAGATATGAGATAGATAGATATGAGATAGGAGATAGATAGATAGATATGAGATAGATATGAGATAGGAGAGAGGGAGATATGAGCTAGATATGAGATAGATCTGAGAGAGGAGATAGAGAGATAGATATGAGATAGATAGGGATAGATAGATATGAGATAGATAGATATGAGATAGATAGATATTAGATATTTAGATAGATAGATAGATATATACGAGATAGATAGATAGATACGAGATAGATAGATAGATACGAGATAGATAGATAGATACGAGATAGATAGATAGGAGATAGATAGATAGGAGATAGATAGGAGATAGATATGCGATAGATATGAGATAGATAGATAGGAGATAGATAGATAGATAAATAGGAGAGAGATAGATATGAGATATTCATATTCATGTATTTGAATTAATGAGTTGATCTGTATATCTATTCATATAGCTCCATAGACAGATAATTAGACATAACATCTAGTAAACTCTTAGGGTGACATGTATGAACGTTGGCGCATAGAGTCCAGTTGTAAATTGCTTTAGGTAGTGTAGAATGCGGCAGAACGCCTCTTATCTTTGGCGCATTACAGAGGGACTTCTCGCACCAGTCTGGAGTGCACCTGTTCATACCTTCTTTTTGGCTCTAGGTACACCAGAAACCTGCCGCAGCCCTGTTCATACAGGTCGCCCCAAGCGCTGATTTGTTTTTGTCTTTTCCTATCGATTTTTTTGTCCTTCATTAATGAGAATATAATGAATGTTTAGCTCTCAGATTAAGCAGCGTGCCAGTTCTCTAGATGGAATTTGCCCAATTAATCACAAACCCTTAAGCTCCACTTACCAAGAGCAGCTCCAGTGTAAGCGTATTAGCGGTGGAGACTGGACAAACCGCTGGTCGTATTATAGTCTCAATTACACACTTCTTACATAATGCCGTGAAAGTCGGTGCTCGAGAAGTTCAAGAGAAAGGTCAGGTCTTTGCAAGGTCCCTTTGACATTTTGCAGGTCTCATGTTGGTCCAGGAGCAGGTACAGTATTAATAAACACTTTCTGCATTCCTGCAGTGATGACTGCTGTGCTTCTAATAGCATGTAATGGTGAGTCTCCAAGGTTGCCCATTCCCTACATCAGATTTGAACAGTCAGAGCCTTATGCATGAAAACTGTCCGGTGGTAAGACTGTCTTTGTTTCTCATGGCAACCAAAATGTCATAGGCTATGTTTACACGGGTTAACTGCGGGACGTAATTACGCCCCGCAGTTACGCCGTGTGGCCGGGGGAGTGAGCGGGGGGCCGGCACCTCGCCAGCCCATAGACAATCATTACTAGCGGCGCGTATATGCTGCTAGAAAATGACATGTCACTTATCTCCCCCGCGGCGGATTCGGCGAGCAGGGAGAGGAGACGTAATCCATAGTTCTCTATGAGGACTGTGGATTACCGTAATGACTGGGCCGTTTTCAGCCCGTAATTTTGCGCACTTCGGCGCGTAATTACAGACCGAAATACGGCCCATTTTAAGCCGTGTGAACATAGCCTTATAGTGCTCTGGAAAGATAAAAGCGGAGCAGTAATTGGTTGCTATGGACAACAGAGACAGTCTTACTGCTTGACTGTTTTCATACATATGGCCCTTAGCATTGTTATAGCTGTTGGAACTTTTGGAGAAGAAGTTATACCTATGATCTAAAAAAAAGAAGCCATGTCTCTATTCCTCACCCTAGTCACAGGTGCATATACTATACAGGCAGGTGCTCCGCTCCATTCCCTTTCCCTTGTAAACTCATTGAAAAGATGGTAAAGCACTTTAAGGGGAATTTTTTACATTTTATGTTCCAGTTTGCATGCCTATCAGACTAGAGAACAGGTCTTAGCTATACAGGACGTGTGCTAACTCCTATGCAGAAAAGATAGAACAGGTCTGCAGCTATAGCAACCGGAGCAGGCAGTCTATCAGGAGAGAGAGAACAGGTCTGTAGCTATAGCGACCGGTGCTCGCAGCCTATCAGGAGAGAGATAATAGGTCTGCAGCTAGAGCGACCGGAGCTGGCAGCCTATCAGAGAGAGAGAGAATAGGTCTGCAGCTAGAGCGACCGGAGCTGGCAGCCTATCAGAAAAGATAGAACAGGTCTGTAGCTATAGCAACCAGCACCGGCAATCTATCATGAGAGATAGTGACCTGAGGAGTTGATGCAGCCCTATAAGCAACTCATTTTTACAATCATTTCTGCTTCCTTAAAAGGGTTGTCTCACTACATCAATTTCTCTTGCCTCAGTCCTGTGTTCTTAGTTTCAATTTTGATTTCAAGGGTGTGTTTACTGGCTACTACTGGCCTGCTGAGGACACCAAGTCTGTAGCTATAGCGACCAGCGCTGGCAGCCTATCAGGAAAGAGAGAACAGGTCTGTAACCATAGCAACCGGCGCTGGCACCGTATCAGGAGAGAGAACATTTCTGTAGCTATAGTGACCAGTGTTGGCAGCCTATCAGGAGAGAGAGAACAGGTCTGTAACCATAGCGACCGGTGCTGGCAGCCTATCAGGAGAGATAACAGGTCTGCAGCTATAGCGACCGGAGCTGGCAACCTATCAGAAAAGATAGAACAGGTCTGTAGCTATAGCAACCAGCACTGGCAGCCTATCATGAGAGATCGTGACCTGAGGAGCTGATGTAGCCCATACAAGAGGGGATATCTAGGAACAGGTAGGACACTGTTAATGGACACATATTGCAAAGTGACTTGTTTTTGCAAGATCTTTAACATAAAAAAGCAGCAATCCTTGTAGTGAGACAACCCCTTTAACCCATCTGTATTACCCAAAAAAAACTAATCACAAAATGTAAATATCTGAAATTTTATTTTATTTTAGAAATAATAAAATAAGACATAATATTAATAAAAAATCTGTACAATCCAGGATCTGTGCAGTACATTTTAGGAAGACTTTGATACAATAAAAAAAGGTTACAACCAGAATCGTAGAGAATTATTTACAATGATTGTCATACGCTGATCCCCACATGGAAACAGCAAGCCAGACGTAAAGGGAAAAAAATAAAGAGATTGGCTAAAGATGGTGACCAGGCCGTACCGCCCGCCCTTTATTGGGCCAGGGACAGCCAGAGTTTAAAGACATTACAGTACATTTTATCACTTCTTAATCTAAATCCAACAGGAAATAAGAATTTGCGGACGAAACCCTTTGTCTTCACCGTAAGGTAGAAATATATTTAGAATTTTTCTTTTATCCCACAATCTATTCATGTTTAATAAATATAATAACTTAACCTGTTTGCATTATATGTATTTTTTTTTGGGGGGGGGGGGGGGAGGTTTGGGCAAACTGGAATTTACATACTAGTCTTAGTAGTAATGCCATTCTCCCAAAAAAAGTCAAAGACATGAATTTTATGGGTATTGGGCTCCTAGTGACCCTACAGGCTTTTCTATAGGGAATTGCTGCAAACAATTCTAGGGTGCCACTCATGTTTACACTCCAATGCGCAAGTACTAAGATGATCATATATGCATCAATGTTCATATGTGTGTGTATATATATATATATATATATATATATGTGTGTTTATAAACATACATACACAAACAGTATATATACAAACACACTAATATACACCACCCTATATATTATTTACAGTATATATATCTATAAATAAATAATTATATCATACTTATATATATATAAAATAAATATATCATAATAAAATTTTTAACATACAGTTTCATATATACAACCCACATTACATATTATATGTATATTATAGATCACCTATATATACATACAGTAACATGTGTATAACACACAACAATAATATATAAAATAGTACAAATAACACACACAAACATATAATTATACATATTTTTATACACACACACACAACATTACAAATTTTAATATATATATAACACAAAACAAAAACCATATATTATAATAACGTATATTAAATATACAACCAAATATATAAACACAAAATTTTATATATAAACACACACCATAATATAAAATACAATACGTATATACACATATATACAGTATATATATACACATATATATATACACACACACAGATGTATAATATATACATGACCTTCTTAGTGACTTCACATACAGTGCTCTGGTTAAGACATCATTCAAATGTCCCAATTCAAGTATTTCAGGAAGGAAAAGGGTTCTTGTAATAAATGTATAATACAACAGCAACTTCCATATTTAGCTAGAACCAGCTTCACGGTCTACAGCACCTTATAATACATGCAGCAGGGTCACTTGTGCCTTGTGTTATAGCCCTAAAGGGGTGCTCCCATCTTCAATATTGATGGCATATCAATAAGCTATGCCGTCAATGTCTGATATTTGCGAGTACTACCACTGGGACAAACACCCATCTTAGGAACAGGCCCCATTCTGTGATCAGAACAAAAGTGTTGGTCTCTCTTGAAAACAACTCTCCTTTCTGTTCTATGGGAGTTCCCAGTACAGGTGAGCAGTGCGGCTGACTCTCCTTTCTGTTCTATGGGAGTTCCCAGTACAGGTGAGCAGTGCGGCCGACTCTCCATTCTGTTCTATGGGAGTTCCCAGTACAGGTGAACAGTGCGTCCGACTCTCCATTCTGTTCTATGGTTGTTACCAATACAGATGAGTGCTGTGTTCACCTATACTCTCATATAGAACATAATAGAGAGTTGACCCATTGTTCTGAATGGAGACTTAAGGGCCTGGTTCCCTAAGTTGGTGAGGATCCCAGTTCTAGGATCCGCGCCTATAACACATTGATGGCATATCCTATGGATATGCCATCAATGTGTGAGATGTGGGAACCCCTTGTGATGTGCTATAGAGTATAAAAAAAAAAAATCAACTAATAAAAATATTAAAGCAAAAATATTTCAGCTTTAAAAAAAAAAAAAAATTTCCCTTTTTGATAAAAAAAGTGCAAATTTGCAAGGTGAAGACAAAGGGTTTTTTTAATAAAAAGAAAATAAAAACCTCATGAACATCAAAAAGCTACTAACAGATTAAAAATGATAGAATCTACAAAAACACTTTCAAATAAAAAAGACCATGCTTAAATAAATAACATACGTCCATAGCATCGGAGACAGTTTGAGGTTTGTTAATTGCTAAATTCTAGGTACCTGTTCCCAGAATTCTCTGCACTTTATTTATACCTCTATTGGCATATCGTGTTTTTGTTTATTCCATTTTTTATTCTATTGTTTCTTTTTTTTTTTTTTTTTTTTTTACATATTATTTACATTTGGCTTTAAATACAGAAAATATGGATTAGTATTATAAAAAAAATTGTACTCTTTCAAAATAATGGGAAACAGACGGGGTTCTTGTTACCCCCTTTTTAGGGTGTAATGTTTTCTGTGCGATCAGCCGAAATTGAAATAAAAAAAAAAAAAAAGGGATAATTAAAAGTGCATAGCAGCCTCTTTCAAGTTCTGGACTGGTTTGCGACTACAATTAATATATTTTAAAAAATAAGACTTCTATCATTTGTTATGTGCATTGGACACAAAGAACTGAATTTTTTATAATAAATTCTCCCATTTAAACGAAATAGGACCCCCCCCCCCATTTTGGGACTTAAAAATAGGGAACATCCCCCCTCCATTATGGAGATGGGCATTTGGTATAAAAATACACCATGGCCATAGTTAGAACACCTGCCAGGTATAGTTTAGATATGAAATTTCCAGCTAGTTTCAAGTATCATTTAGTTCTGATGTAACAAAAAAAAAAAAAAAAAAAAATCCTTGTATCCAGAAGTGAATAGTCAGCTAGTAGGCCCAATGCTTGCCATTTGGTTTCTATAGGAACGGCTGTTCTTATCACAAAATCTATCTTTAGACTTGTGTATTTTAATTAAATGCAATTAAGATGCAACTGTGGGGGGTAGAAAGTTCCTAATTTTAGGTGCTACATCAGGACTCAAATAGCTGGAAAGCAATTTTTTTTGTGTTTAGCAGTGGGAGGTAGTAAAAAGGGCATCACAGAGGAGATACATCTTCCTACATCATTGCTAAAGGTGGACTATTCTACGAGACAATCACATTGACCTGACTGTGAACATTGTGGTTACACAAAAATAAAAAAATACTCTTTGGTTTTTCTTTGTCTTCCCTTTTATTGATGTGTGTAGCAGCAGATAGTTTCTCAACTAACATCCTTGGTGGTAGGATTAGACTTTGGGCCACATGTATGAAACCTGTTTAGGTCTAAAAAATCACTCTTTTGCCCCTAGGTTACTATGGCCCCAAAAGGAGTTGGAGTTTTTTTAGACTCATAAAACATCCCAAATTGGTTCCTTTTTTTCATATAGTAACCTATGGGCAAAAAAGTGAGTTTTAAGACCTAAACAGGTTCATACATGTGGCCCCAACTTTGTTCCTTCATAGCCAATATGGACTGATAGACCTGAAAGGTCTCAAAAATCCTATTCCTGTCATCAAACCTCTATAATCTCCAATTTCTAATCAAACCCATCAGCAAATGAATCCCTCATGGAACCAATCCATTTATGCCAATTGTCCAAACCTGGTGGTTGTCCATGGCAGTCAACTGTGACCTTAAGGGAAAACCAATGAGTTTATGTATCGGGGCTGTGTCCAAGCATTGTTTCGATTAAAAGAAAAAGAGTCTTGGTTAAACTCTAAAATGCCACGTCCCCAAAACTATTGGGAGGATCTTCTGCTTGGTTGACCTAAGATGGACACCCTTTAAAGAATAGATGGTTTTCATGACCATCAAGTTTGTCTTTTAGCTCTTATTTACTAAAATGATGAACCAGGCATCCTCAAACTGCGGCCCTCCAGCTGTTGGGAAACTACAACTCCCATCATTTCCACTGTTGTAGATTACATAAATGCATGATGGGAGTTGTAGTTTCCCAACAGCAGGAGGGCCGCAGTTTGAGGATGCCTGTGATGGACCTATGTAAAGGAGACCAGAACAGGACTTAGGTCTTTTCTTTACCCCTGAGGAAGGTAGACAACTTGGGCCCCTCTTCTATGGTGTACCCACCCTTATGTACATGGCTAGTTCTTCTAAAAATACATGGAAAATATGGCTAGCCAGAAGACTAGGGCTTAAATAAAAAGTAAAAAATTGATCATCTAAATACATAGTTACATCAGGTATGACCTTCTCATTGCAGAATTTTTTAAGAGCCAAAGTGGCCTTCACAGGTTTGCATCTGAGTGACCATAGATGAGGACAAGGATATTTTTAATGGCATATAGTTAACAGACATGGTTAAAAGCTCAATCGCTCACACCCTTATCCATTGCATCTTCGGATAGATGTATTGGCTAACTAGTCTTTGCTGAAATACACGTCTGAATGGCTCTGAACTCAAAAACAGCTGGGACATGACGTGAGAAAGGGAGGGTGTCGTTAAAACTGTTCAATGCCATTACAGTTATTGGAGGGTCTTAGTACATAGGCCCCCTAGGTTATCCCAAATCTGGCTGAGGACCTAAGGGTTGTTAGTGCCTTCCTCCTGCTATAGCAGGATAGATTGTCAAGTGTAAGCTGTGTATAGTCTAGGATAGAGGCTGCCCTCCTCGGATGACAAGAAAGAGAAAAATGTCAATATGGCCCACACATGGCTCTTCATACCAGAGTCCTCAGCCAGACTAAGGAATGAATCAAAGATCTCACTTTCCCATGTTTACAATTATTAGAGATTCCTTTACAGGGTCCTTCAAGCCAAATAATTCTCTTTTTTTCCAATGTGTTCCTTCACTTCCAAATACAGCTCTGTAGTCCAAAATTTTGTTTTTTTGATACAAGATCAATCTACCCATGGCCTCTCCCTTAGCTCCGGAAATATACCAATATACTCCCTGAACATTGCAAACATCCACACGATGATACATAGCAGCTATCTCGAGAATGATTAGTCACTCATCTAACAAAGCAAAAACTGTGTGGATCCTGCAACAGATAACACTTAACAAGCAAACAAATATGATCTAGACTCTCCTGCCACCACCTATTTTATGGGGCATAGGGGGTTAATGAATATGCTGATTAAACTTCCACAAAATTGGAATTTCCCCAGCACACTTGACCTTGCATTGTCCTTGGAAAGAACAGATATCTTAGATTTCTGCTTTTTGTAGTGCCCCCAACGAAGGTATCTATGCCTTCCCCCCTTTTTATTGCCCCCAATAGAAGCATATATGTCTTTTCCCCTTTTGCGGTGCCCCCAATGGAGGCATATATGCCTTTCCCCCTTTTGAGGTGCCCCCAATGGAGGCATATATGCCTTTCCCCCTTTTGAGGTGCCCCCAATGGGACATCTATGCCTTCCCCCCTTTTTATTGTCATCAATAGAAGCATCTATGTCTTTCCCCCTTTTGCGGTGCCCCCAATGGAGGCATCTATGCCTTTCCCCCTTTTGAGGTGCCCCCAATGGATGAATCTATGCCTTTCCCCCTTTTTAGGTGCCCCCAATTGAGGCATCTATGCATTTCCCCCCCATTTTTTGTGCCCCCCAATGGAGGCATCTATGCCTTTCCCCCTTTTGTGGTGCCCCCAATGGAGGCATCCATTTCTTTCCTCCATATTGTGGTGCCCCCAATGGAGGCATCTATGCCTTTCCACCTTTTTTGGTGCCCCCAATGGAGGCATCTATGCCTTTCCCCCTTTTGTGGTGCCCCCAATAGAGGCATCTATGCTTTTCCTCCATATTATGGTACCCCCAATGGAGACATTTATGCCTTTCCCCCTTTTGAGGTGCCCCCAATGGAGGCATCTATGCCTTTCCCCCCATTTCCACTCAGAAAGGAGAACCACCCATATACAAGGCTATCGCATAGCAGCAGGAGTTTACACTATGACTTTCCATTGCTCCTGAAAAAAATTCCCAGCAGTCAGTGGATTTAAACACAATTTTTGAACTCTTTGGTATAGATTTAAATCTTTTGAACACCCCCTCCCCCCCCAGTATAAAAATATACCCTACTCTACTCAGTAAGTGGACTGCAACGCAGCGTTACTCTCTAAAGTGAATAGATTGTATCTGTCTTTAAACATAGTTCAAATACAAAAAAAATTGGATTTGGCTTTTGTTTTTTTGACCAACACCTCTACGGCCCCTGACCCAACCATGCGGCTAAAACACTGAAACAATACAAGACACCACAGTGAAATCAACAGGGTGTGTGAGTAAATAGCAGCAGTTTAGACTTTAAGGCAGATATTTGCCTATTGTTATGCCATTAAAAATGGACTTGTTCCCAATATTACAAAAAGAACAAACAAAACGAGAGAGGTTGAAAACCCAACGAGCTTGTCTGCAAGTTCAAGTTTTGTCAATTTAAAAAAAAAACATACATAATTTATTTTACATTATGTGCCTTCTGGTTACACCTTAGTGCTTTGTCTCTATATCCCAGCTGCCTGTCCTTTTATGTTGTATGTGTCACCAGGAGAACTGGTGGAGCAAGAGGCCTTCAAGAGATGGTCCTACAAGAGGTTTATAGGATCTCCTCTAGCGTCCCTGCACCGCCCGTCATCACCAATTACAGTGCATTGTGGGGGCGTGCCCGTGACATGGAACACCTGTATATAAGTTCCAGTTTACATCACCGCAGCCTACACCTTTCAGATATTTGCAACAGTTTGCTTGACAGCATTGAGCGCCATCTCTGTTTCACCTCTGTCCAACAGTACCGACGTCTGAAAACTGCAGTAGGCCCTTGCTCAGCAATGCACATTGGCCAGCTAAGTTGACCAGCTGAAGGTAGCGGTTTTTTAGTCATATTTCAGATTCTCTCCTTAGCGGCCTAGGGTCGAGGGTAACTTGGTTGTTGTGGTGGTCCATATCTGGATGCATGTCCGTGCTCATGCTATCTGGAAGGCCATTGTCACTGCCTTCCTCCTCTTTGCTCGTGAGCGACACTTCGTTCTCATAGCAAAAAGTATTTGGGTTGGAAAGTATATATTTCTTTTCCGCTAAGTCCCGGGCACTACAGATTGGGGTATTGGGCACTTCGTATGTTTTGTGAAAACGGGAATAGTCTACTTTATAGTAACTTTTTTCTTCAAAAAGGACAGGTTCATAGCGGTGACCCCAGTAGATTTCATTAGCAAGATAAGAGCTCCGACATTGAGTGGTCATGGCTGTAGCTTCCACCATGCCTTCCAATATGACCACTATCTCAAAGTCAGAATTGTCCAAGTCTTGCTTACTAAGGTCATACAAAGGACTGTCTTCGTCGATTTCGTGAACAATGGTGATCGGTGAAACTAAGAATATCCGGTCAATGCCACTGTCAAAGCCAACAGTGATGTCTATTTGATCTAAGGGGATGTACTCCCCTTCGGACGTGATACGGGATTTAAGGAGCTGGGCCCGTACGTGAGCCTCAACAAGGTGACTCTTTCGAAGATTGCCCACTCTCCACATCAAGCAAAGCTTTCCGTCCCTCATGGCTATAACAGCGGTATCGCTGAAAACCAAAGTCTCATTCCTCTTTTTGGGTTTGGCCATTTTAGCCATGACAGCACCAATGATGAAGGCGTCAATGATGCAGCCCACGATGGACTGGAAGACCACCATGAACACTGCCACAGGGCACTCGTCCGTTACGCATCGGAAGCCATAGCCAATGGTTGTTTGGGTTTCGATAGAGAAAAGGAAGGCCGCCGTGAAGCTCTTGACCTCTGTGACACAAGATCGGTGATTTTCCGGAGAGCCCAAGTCATTGTGAAGGAGCGCTATCAGCCAAAAGACACAGCCAAAGAAAAGCCAAGACAGTATGAAAGCCAAGCAGAAGATGACCAGCATCCATCGCCAACGAATGTCCACACAGGTGGTGAAGATATCGGATAAGTAACGCTGCCCCTTCTCGCTCACGTTGATGAAATGAACGTTGCAGTGGCCATCTTTCTTGACGAATCGGCTTCGGCACTGTTGTCGGGTGTGGACTTTACTCTTCCCGTTCCCAAAGCCATTTGCAACTGCCATGGTGGCCAACTTCATACCGTCTTCTTCTGAAGAGACGATGCTGTAGCGGTTGGTTCGCACACTGCCCATCGCTTCTGCTGGGGACGCCAGTGCTTCTGCTTTGGAAAACAGTCTGAGTTTTTGCAAAACGCTTTGGAGAAACAGTTTTGAAGGCTCACAGGGAACACTCACGGGGAAAAAAAATGATAATGGAGAGATTCCTGTCTCGGAAGGACCTTGGTGCTACCAAGGAAGGTCTTCAGGCATGAGGGGGGATGTCAGCAGGCTCTCATTGTCACGCTGATGTCATGTCCTGCAAAAATAAAAAGAAAGATTTGATGTCAAAGCACAAGGAAGTGAGAACGTAAGCTTTCCTTCTCCATGTTCCTTCCTGTCATATGCAAACAAGTCCATTAAGATCATCTCCTCCTGGATCTCGCTCTGACTGTACTCAGCAGATACTACACCTTCACCAAATCCCAAGGCTCCTAATAGAACAAATGATGCTACATGGCAAACTAAAATAACTAGAGCTAATCATTATCTTAAATTAGAATAGATGCTGTATACAGGTGTAGCAGAGCTGAACTTATGTGTCCTGTGCTAACCACTGAGAAACCGTGCTGCCCTGCGCTAACCGCCGAGCCACCACGCTGTAGTGCGCTAACCGCTGAGCCACCGCACTGCCCTGCGCTAACCTCAGAGCCACCCCTCTGCACTGCGCTAACCGCTGAGCCACCGCACTGCCCTGCGCTAACCGCTGAGCCACCGCACTGCCCTGCGATAACCACTGAGCCACCGCACTGCCCTGCGCAAAACCGCTGAGCCACCGCACTGCCCTGCCTAACCGCTGAGCCACCGCACTGCCCAGTGCTAACCGCTGATGCCACCGCACTGCCCTTTGTGCTAACCGCTGAGCCACCGCGCTGCCCTGTGCTAACCGCTGAGCCACCGCGCTGCCCTGTGCAACCGCGGAGCCATCTTGCTGTAGTACGCTAACCACTGAGCCACCGCACTGCGCTAACCGCTGAGCCACCGCACTGCGCTAACCGCTGGAGCCACCGCACTGCCCTGAGCAACCGCTGAGCCACCGCACTGCCCTGAGCTAACCAGTGAGCCACCGCACTGCCTGCGCTAACCACTGAGCCACCGCACTGCCCTGCGCTAACCACTGAGCCAAACCGCACTGCCCTGCGCTAACCGCTGGAGCCCCCCGCACTGCCCTGCGCTAAACGCTAGCCACCGCACTGCCCTGCGCTAACCCTGAGCCCCTTGCTGTATGTGCTAACCGCTGAGCCATTGCACGTGCCCTGCGCTAACCGCTGAGCCACCGCCCCGCCCTGCGCTAACCGCTGAGCCACCTGGCGCTGCCCTGCGCTAAACCGCTGAGCCACCGGGCTGCCCTGCGCTAACCACTGAGCCACCGCGCTGCCCTGCGCTAACCGCTGAGCCACCGCACTGCCCTGCGCTAACCACTGAGCCACCGCACTGCCCTGCGCTAACCGCTGAGCCACCGCACTGCCCTGCGCTAACCGCTGAGCCACCGCACTGCCCTGCGCTAACCGCTGAGCCACCGCACTGCCCTGCGCTAACCACTGAGCCACCGCACTGCCCTGCGCTAACCGCTGAGCCACCGCAGTGCCCTGCGCTAACCGCTGAGCCACCGCGCTGCCCTGCGCTAACCGCTGAGCCACCGCGCTGCCCTGTGCTAACCGCTGAGCCACCGCACTGCCCTGCGCTAACCACTGAGCCACCGCACTGCCCTGCGCTAACCACTGAGCCACCGCACTGCCCTGCGCTAACCGCTGAGCCACCGCGCTGCCCTGCGCTAACCGCTGAGCCACCGCGCTGCCCTGTGCTAACCACTGAGCCACCGCACTGCCCTGCGCTAACCGCTGAGCCACCGCGCTGCACTGTGCTAACCACTGAGCCACCGCACTGCCCTGCGCTAACCACTGAGCCACCGCACTGCCCTGCGCTAACCGCTGAGCCACCGCGCTGCCCTGCGCTAACCGCTGAGCCACCTTGCTGTAGTGTGCTAACCGCTGAGCCACCGCGCTGCCCTGAGCTAACCGCTGAGCCACCGCGCTGCCCTGTGCTAACCGCTGAGCCACCGCACTGCCCTGCGCTAACCACTGAGCCACCGCACTGCCCTGCGCTAACCGCTGAGCCACCGCGCTGCCCTGCGCTAAACCGCTGAGCCACCGCACTGCCCTGCGCTAACCGCTGAGCCACCGCGCTGCCCTGTGCTAACCGCTGAGCCACCGCACTGCCCTGCGCTAACCGCTGAGCCACCGCGCTGCCCTCGCTAACCCCCTGACCACCGCACTGCCCCTGCGCTAACCGCTGAGCCCGCGCAATGCCCTGCGCTAACCGCTGAGCCACCGGAGCTGCCCTGCGCTAACCGCTGAGCCACCGCGATGGCCCTGTGCCTAACCACTGAGCCACCGCTACTGCCCTCGCTAACCGCTGAGCCACCGCGCTGCCCTGTGCTAACCACTGAATGCCACCTGCATGCCCTGCGCTAAACAGAGTCAGAACTGTTCCTTGCTAAACGCTGAGCCACTCGCGCTCCCTGCCTAACCCTGAGCCACCTTGCTGTGTTGCTAAGCGCTGAGGCCACCGCCTGCCCTGTGCTAACCGCTGAGCCACCGCGCTGCCCTGTGCTAACCGCTGAGCCACCGCACTGCCCTGCGCAAACCCAAACTGAGCCACCGCATTTGCCCTGCGCTAACCGCTGAGCCACCGCACTGCCCTGCGCAAAACCGCTGAGCCACCGCACTGCCCTGCGCTAACCGCTGAGCCACCGCGCTGCCCTGTGCTAACCGCTGAGCCACCGCACTGCCCTGCGCTAACCGCTGAGCCACCGCACTGCCCTGCGCTAACCGCTGAGCCACTGCACTGCCCTGCGCTAACCGCTGAGCCACCTTGCTGTAGTGTGCTAACCGCTGAGCCACCGCACTGCCCTGAGCTAACCGCTGAGCCACCGCGGGCATGTCAAGTGCATATCTATATTGGAACGATCAGAAAATGTTATTTTAAATGAGAATCCCTGTTGTATTAGGGTTTGTTGCTATCTGGCCAAGGATTATCTTCCGGTAATCGTTCACAGAGGGGACAGTTGTCAATGACTTCTCACCTGGATTACCATCTAGACTATAAGAACCCCACACATTATGTAGCCAGGCAACCATCCCTTGTGACACAGTGACCGGACAGATGTTCCTGTAGGAATCATTACCCAGACGATGACCCCAAGAATGATTATGTCCCTCACGTGACATCTCTCCAATTTCATTCATCTTGTGCATTGTCACGCACATGAAGGAAAGAAGAAACCTGTGCTCTTCCTGAGAACATTCTCTTTCAGCTCCTGAAAGTCTAAGGATACATTCACACAGTGCGGTTTTGTCGCAGTTCTTCTGCTGCATTACTGCACCGTAGTGAAACTGCCTTCATTAAGGGAGCTTTCACATAGCGCAGTTCTGGCGCAGTTTTAACTGCGCTCCAATGAAACTGCCTTTATTAGTAGCAAGCTTCTTTCACTTATTTAAACTGTTTGGAAAGTGAGTGATCAGTGTGTTTGTATCCACAAGACTTCACACAGTCATTGATTACTTACTGGAAACACCTTTCTAAGCAATTTAGACAACTGAAAGAAGCTTGCTGGTAATAAAGGCAGTTTAATTGGAGCACAGGTAAAACTGCACCAAAACTGTGCTGTGTGAAAGCACCCTTAAAACTGCGCTGTGTGAAAGCACCATTAAACTGCCTTTATTACCAGCAAGCTTCTTTCACTTAGGGTGCTTTCACACAGTGCAGTTTTAACTGTGCTAAAATTATGTGCCTCTATTAATGGCAAGCTTCTTTCACTTCTCTAAACTGTTTGGAAAGTGAGTAATCAATTAGTGTGTTTCTATCCATAAGACTTCACACACAGTCATTGATTACCTACTGGAAACCCCTTTCTCAACAATTTAGACAACTGAAAGAAGCTGCTGGTAATAAAGGTAGGTAATTGGAGCACAGTTAAAACTTCACCAAAACGGCGCTGTGTGAAAGCAGCCTTAAACTGCCTTTATTACCAGCAGCTTCTTTCAGTTGTCTAAATTGTTCAGAAAGGTGTTTCAGGTAAGTAATCAATGACTGTGTGTGAAGCCTTGTGGATACAAACACACTAATTGATTCCTCACTTTCCAAACTGTTTAGATAAGTGAAAGAAGCTTGCTGGTAATAAAGGCAGTTTCATTGGAGTGCAGTTAAAACTGCACCAAAACTGTGCTGTGTGAAATCACCCAAACACATCAATTGATTACTCACTAGCAACACCTTTCCAAACACTTTGGGGTGCTTTCACACAGCGCAGCTTTGGTGCAGTTTTAGCTGCGGTCCAATTAAGCTGCCTTTATTACCAGCAGCTTCTTTCAGTTGTCTAAATTGTTCAGAAAGGTGTTTCCAGTAATTCATCAATGACTGTGTGTGACGTCTTATGGATAGAATCACACTAATTGATTCCTCACTTTCCAAACAGTTTAGGTGAAAGAAGCTGCTGGGAATAAAGGCAGTTTAATTGGAGCGCAGCTAATACTGCACCAAAACTGCACTGTGTGAAAGCACCCTAAAGTGTTTGGAAAGGTGTTGCTAGTGAGTAATCAATTGATGTGTTTGGGTGATTTCACACAGTGCAGTTTTGGTGCAGTTTTAGCTGCA
The DNA here is from genome assembly GCA_025379985.1 of Phyllomedusa bahiana. NCBI lineage: Eukaryota > Metazoa > Chordata > Amphibia > Anura > Hylidae > Phyllomedusa > Phyllomedusa bahiana. The sequence goes on from JAODAL010020429.1 coordinate 46,524, forward strand.
CTCCAATTAAACTGCCTTTATGACCAGCAAGCTTCTTTCAGTTGTCTAAATTGTTCAGTAAGTAATCAATGACTGTGTGTGACGTCTTGTGGATACAAACACATTAATAGATTCCTCACTTTCCAAACAGTTTAGACAACTGAAAGAAGCTGCTGGGAATAAAGACAGTTTAATTGGAGTGCAGCTAAAATTAAAAATTGAATGGAGCTTGCTGTTACTGAAGGCAGTAACATATTCCAGAGTTTTTTTTTTCAATGAGAACACAGGTATTTACTAAAATAGGCAAGTCAGGAATGACCACAGGTCCTCTTTAAGGTGCCTACACAGGTTAAGTCATCTGACCCTCCAAAATTTTGAGGAGACCGGACACTTATCCAATGTCTGTTGGGGCAAGAAATCTATGTATTGAATTTCCTCATCCAATCCTTGGTTATCAAAGCAGATAAGCTGCAAAGAGGAGAATCCGGCAGCTGCTTCTCTCTCTCCCCTTAGGGTATGCTCACACAGCTTATTTTGCCCCATATTTGGCCGCGCATTTCGCTTTATACGCAGTGAAATGCGCGCTGCAATTATGGTGATAGAGGACTATGGAATATACGTCATCTCCCCGCGCGTACAATACGATCATATCATACACGCGTGGAGATAAGTGACATGTCAATTGTTCGTGGGGCTTACGCTCCACTGACAATGCATGTCAATAGGGCCTACACCCAGCGGGGGCGCCTGATGAAACCCCTGCACCCAGCGGGGGGCCCCTGATGAAACCCCTGCACCCAGCGGGGGCCCCTGATGAAACCCCTGCACCCAGCGGGGGGCCCCTGATGAAACCCCTGCACCCAGCGGGGGGGCCCCTGATGAACCCCCTGCACCCAGCGGGGGCGCCTGATGAAAGCCCTGCACCCAGCGGGGGGCGTCTGATGAAACCCCTGCACCCAGCGGGGGGGCCCCTGATGAAACCCCTGCACCCAGCGGGGGGGCCCCTGATGAAACCCCTGCACCCAGCGGGGGCCCCTGATGAACCCCCTGCACCCAGCGGAAGGCCCCTGATGAAAACCCTACCCCCTGCGGGGGCGCCTGATGAAACCCCTACCCCCCGCGGGGGGCCCTGTTGTAACCCCCGCACCCAGCGGGGGGCCCCTGATGAAACCCCTGCACCCAGCGGGGGGCCCCTGATGAAACCCCTGCACCCAGCGGGGGGCCCCTGATGAAACTCCTGCACCCAATCAGTCAAGATACATACATATGTAGTAGAGCTGAATATGTCACTGAAGATACAATACTGTGTCATAGCCCAGGAGCTGACACAGACATATGTAGCAGAGATGAATTTGTCATTCATCTCTTTAGGACAGTCTTGTCAATACACTGGGAAGGTGTGCCGGATATAACACTGTGATGAGTTGTGCCAAATGATTAACTCAACTCTGCTATACATCACAATTTTACCATGTGTTGCCTCAAGTGACAAACTCAGCACTGCTACATTTGTACAATTCAAGCAATCAATTATTCTTTCTACATCTGATGATATATGGACACAGACTGGAAGCTGCAATCAGCTCCTTCTCATTTCTTCATGTCGGTTCCTAGACCTATGCATAAAGTAGACTCTTACAGATGTAGCAGAGTTCAGTCTGTTATTTGGTTGGGTCATTTTACATAGGACTGTAGATAAATTGATCTTAAAGAGGTCATGTTTAACAGCCTCTTCTCCTAATCAGGAACCAAGCACCATGTCAAGTAGACTTGGAACCCGAAAAAAAAAGGTTTCTAACCATGGTAACCCTACGATGATATATACAGGTAGGGATCAATGACAGACTCAGCTCTGCTACATCTCCATACATTTATGTCACTGTCCGCCATCCAATTCCCTCAGCGTCATTAAACATCTTGGTTCCCTTTGTGATCCTGATCAGTACAAAGCAAACAAACATGGTGGACTTCGACAGGGACACAGATGTAAGGTCCACCACTGGTACCCCCAGAAAAGACTGATATTAGAGCAGGGGACATACACGTCCTCCAAAGGGGACCCCAAAAGTAATGTGCTTTGTAAATTGATGTTGTCACCACAGAGTTGTATCATTTTGTGACACCTCCAGATGGAGACGATTGTACAGTAGATGCACCAAAAGGCCTGTACAAAACTGCAGATAAATAGTGAGCCCACTATGATTTGTGCCAAATGACCAACTCAGCTCTGCTATGTTTGTAAAGGATATGTTAATGGATAGGCAGCAATACAGAAGTGGATTGTGGCAAACAGCCGTGTTAGGAAAACTTAGTATGCTAAGTAGGTTTACCTGCAGTCCTATGTAAAATTTGTCATGTTACAGGCACCGCATTTGTGTGCTGTGATCAGATGATGTTTCAGCAGTTTTTAGGTTAAACCACAGATAACACATTGTACTAAATAAAAGTGTGATTTGACAAATGACAAACTCAGCTCCGCTGTATCATCCTGCTAAGGAATGCAGGCCAAAACATTCAAGTTTATATAGTGAGGTAAGTTAAGTTGCAGTCCTAAGTTAAACCAGAGATACCATGTTGTGATAAGAGATGCTACATGACAAACTCCACTCTGCTTCATCTTTATTATCCTGCTATCAAATGCAGGGCAAAACATTCGTAAAATGTAATAGAGATGTAGAGATGTAGCAGAGTGAGAGAGATATGAGATAGATAGATATGAGATAGAGATAGATAGATATGAGAGAGAGATAGATAGATAGATAGATAGATAGATAGATAGATGTGAGATAGATAGATTAGATATGAGATAGATAGATAGATATGAGATAGATAGATATGAGATAGATGGATAGATAGATATGAGATAGATGGATAGATAGATATGAGATAGATAGATAGATATGAGATAGATAGATATGAGATAGATAGATAGATATGAGACAGATAGATATGAGATAGATAGATATGAGATAGATATGAGATAGATAGATAGATATGAGATAGATAGATAGATATGAGATAGATAGATATGAGACAGATAGATAGATATGAGACAGATAGATAGATATGAGACAGATAGATAGATATGAGACAGATAGATAGATATGAGATAGATAGATAGATAGATAGATAGATATGAGATAGCTAGATATGAGAGAGATAGATATGAGATAGATAGATAGAGATAGATATGAGATAGCTATATGGGTTTATCTGCAGTCCTATGTAAAAATGTGTCATGTTCGAGGCAGAGCATTTAAGCTCTGTGGTTATATTATGTATCAGCAGTCCAATGTAAAACCACAGATAGCACAATGAAATATGTAAAAGTGAGATATGGCACATGACACAGTCAGCTCTGCTACATCTGTATGTATCATCCTGCAAGTACAGCGCAAGACATTCCTAAAGCTGTGACTAAAGATGTAGCTGGGCTGTGACTGTTTCTCTCTGTACAGAGTGATAACGCTCCAAGTTCACATAGTGGCCTAGGTTAAACCAGAGCTACCGTGTTGTGATAAGTGATGCTACACAACAAATTCAGCTCTGCTACATCTATATGGATGACCCTGTTAAAAAGGTGTGATAAAATTCAAGGCGGCATATATAGCATAACGGGGTTTGATGTCCATTTTTTGTGACTTGGTCAATGCAGGTTATTCATGCAGTCCCATGTAAAGCCAGAAAGACCATATTCTGACAGCTCGTAGACATGCGGCAGATGGCAAACAGCACTGCTATATGTAGATGATGACGTATAGGTGAAATCTGCTGCAGTCACTATAGAAGTGGGATTTCCAGTATGCCCTCTCGGTCACCCAGCCGGGTGGAAAATGATTTCGGATCCCCCTCCCTCCCTCGTCTCTGGTGTCTATTACTGAAGTGCAGAATGAATGAAAATTGCAGTATGAAGAAGTTAAACCGCTGACTTCCTAAAATAATAAGCATGTGCTCCGATTCCACAATTTGCCAGCCCCCTCCTATTAATAACATCTCACACTCTAAATTTAGCTCCCTGCCCCGGCGAGCCCCGTCAGGTTTTCCATAGGCGAAGAATTGATCGGTTCCAGATATATATGTGACCTGTCACCAGCTGCAGTCCCATGTAAATCCGCTGTTATCATTTTGCCAAATCATAACGTGCTTATAAATTCATTTGTGTTGCACGACAGTCATTTCTACTGCATCTGACAAGCTCAGCTCTGCTATAACGGTGCAATGATGAACTGGAAGACTTAACTATGTATTATTCCTATAGTCAGGCTGGATGTAGCAGAGCTGAGCGCTGATGCTCTGAGCACTATTGCTGGTGCATTTTGATGCAGTTTGTTGACCTGGACACGAAAGTAAAACTATGGGCCACTTTATGAAATGGTTTTGGTCTAAAACTCGTTTTTTTCCCCATAGAAACCTATGGAGAAAAAAAAGTGAATTTTAGACCAAAACCGTTTCATACATGGATAAATATGCCAAGTAACACACACAGCTCTGCTGCATCTCACAACTCAACTACATACACCCGAGGAAGAAATGACATCACTGACCTTCTATGTCCCCTACAACAGACATCAGCAACATGTGGCTCTCCAGCTGATGTAGAACTACAAGTCCCAGCCTGTCCAGGAAGTCTGCATTAGCCAGGGCATGCTGGGATTATGTTGCTCCAGCTGTTGTAGAACTACAACTCCCAGCTAGTAATGACAGTCTGTATTAGACAGCACATGCTGGGATGATAGTCAGCCAGCTGTTGTAGAACTACAACTCCCAGTATATCCTGAAAGCTTGCATTAGACAGTTCATGCTAGGATTATAGTCAGCCAGCTGTTGTAGAACTACAACTCCCAGCTATCACTGACACCCTCCAAAAGGGGGCATGCTGGAAATTGTTGACAACCACCTCCTCACGGTTATTTGCCCCTGTGGCTGGTGCACCCTCTATGCATGGACCGCCATGTAACCCCTCAATCATAAAGATGTAGCAGAGCTGAGTTAGTCATTCAACCCTTCAACCAAAGATAACATAGTGATGGGTTACCCCATTGTGCCAATGACTAACCCAGATCTGCTACTCCCATGCTTCAGGTCCCAGGTGATCCCCAAGCAACCTGCACCCTCCCATAATCTGCTTCATGTCTGCCATGAACCCACAGAGAATTGGTTGCTGCGGTTTGGCCCCTGAGGCCCACGTTCTCTGGAGGTACATACAACCTGTGCTCCTCACATCTGTACAAACTAGAAAGTCTGGTCTGTCCTCATGTCTGCAGCCTGCATGCACTGGGGCCCCGGGGGCCCTGGACCTCACCCAGCCTACACTCATCTTAAGACCAATGTAGCAGAGCTGAATAGAGTTTGTCATGTGGTTTTATCTATAAGCCTATAACTTGAAGCTCCAGGGCCCTAGTGCAAAAAGTGAAATGGGCCCCCCAGCTACCATGTGCCACTTACAATGCTGGTGTCTCCTTATGTAGCAGGAGGGCTTTTGGGCCCCCTCAGGCTGCAGGGCCCGGTAGCGGCTGCTCCCTCTGCACCCCCTGTTGCTACGCCCCTGGGTCTTGCCTATAACTTGACACAAGAATGGTGTCAATTTTGTGACAAAGTCAGCTCTGCTGCACTCTTATATGAGCCAGTCAGAGGCGTAACTTAAATGTCCTGAGCCCTAGTGCAAAATCTATAAAAGGGCCCCACCGACTGCTGTCTCCTCATGTGGCAGAAGGGCCTCTGGGTCCCCTTGGACTCCGGGGCCCAGTAGGGACCGCGACCTATGGTTCCAGGGGCATAGCTATAGGCCATGCAGTCAGAGCGGCCATCAGTCATCTATTAACCGTTTCAGGGCCCCATACAGCTAAATCACATGGGGCCCCCACACATTACTAGCTCCTATTTTTTAACATATCATTGGGCCCCTAACAGGAGCACTGCCCTATTGGCACCCCTGCATGCAATCACATGTATCATTGAGTAGCATAGGGGGATCAGCTCTGCTACATGGTGGTGTCTGGAGCTCAGTGCTCTTGGCATGTAAAGATGTAGCAGAGCTGAGGTTGTCACTTATCTTCATTGCATTGACCTAATAAGTCATTGGGAAATTAGGATAAGCTTTGTAAAATAAGTCAGCTCTGCTATATCTGTATCACATTGACTAGTGAGAGGCGGACACTGACTGTAAAGATGTAGCAGAGCTGAAGTTGTCATGTATCCTTATTGCATTGACTTAATAAGTCATTGGGAAATTATTAGGATAAGCTTTGTAAAATAACTGGGCTCTGCTATATCTGTATCACGATGACTAGTGAGGCGGACACGGACTGTAAAGATGTAGCAGGGCTGAGGTTGTCATGTATCTTCATTGCATGGACTTAATAACTCATTGAGAAATTATGATAACTTGTAAATAAGTCAGCTTGCTAATCTGTTCAGATGACTAGCTGAGGGCACGACTGTAAAGATGTAGCAGGGCTGAGGTTGTCATCTATCTTCATTGCATGGACTTAATAACTCATTGAGAAATTAGGATAAGCTTTGTAAAATAACTCGGCTCTGCTATATCAGACACTGTCTATAAAGATGTAGCAGAGGTGAGGTTGTCATGTATCCTTATTGCATTGACCTACTAACTCATTGGGAAATTATTAGGATAAGCTTTGTAAAATAACTCGGCTCTGCTATATCTGTATCAGGCTGACTAGTGAGAGGCGGACACTACTGTACAGGGGGCAGGATATTTGGTCCGAGAGAGCTGGGGAGCTGAGAGACTGAGACAATTCCCCAAATGACGCCACACGTTGCTACGCTGGGGCTACACTGCTACTGTACGCTGCCTCCTCCAGCCAAGCCTATGTAAACACTGCTCCTCTCCATACAACCCTGGCACATAGGCAGATGTAGCAGAGCTGAGTAGGTCATGTGCAGGGCTGTTATCAGGCATCAGTAATGGGGGCCCCCACCTATTACTAGTTCCTATTTTTTACCATATCACGGAGTCCCTTTTTGATTAGGACCCCTGCCCGTACTGCCCTATTGGCACCCCTGGTCATGTGCAGGGCTGCCATCAGTCATCTATTAACTGTTTCAGGGCCCCCTATAGCCAAATCAAATGGGGCCCCCACCCATTACTACTTCCTATTTTTTAACATTAGTGGACCCCTTTCTGATTAGGGCCCCTGATAGGAGCACTGCCCGTACTGCCCTATTGGCACCCCTGGTCATGTGGCACAACCCAGGTAAACAGTTATATCAATGCACAAAAGAAACAGCTTGGTGACAACCTCAGCTCTGCTACATCAGCTCAATGGATGTAGTCCCTAAACTGCTTGCCCTACGTAAGGAATTCTGAATACTTACACATTTCAAGTACCAGAGGTAAACATTGCTGGCCAGCACCTGTGCCACCGGTGTAGCAGAGCTGGGTTAGTGTCAGTGCATGTGGCGCAGTGATGCCAATGTAAACAACCAGAAGCAAATTCTTGCCACTTTGTCTTACCAGATAGGTGGTGACAGACTGGAGAGGCTACAAATCAGTGACATGAGGCTGCGCCACTCAGGAATTCTACACGTGTAGCAACACTGAGTTTGTCAAGCAACTGTTGATTATGTGCTGTGGCATAACTAGTAGGTTTAACTGCAGTCCTATGTAAAACCACATAGCTGTGTCTGTAGAGAGCAAGTGCACCGACCAGTAACCCTGCAGTTTCTTACCTAATCATTACCAAAGATGTAGCTGAGCTTGTTCATTATGTGTTCGGAGATATCTAGGTGGATGTGCCTGCAGTCCTATGTAAAAATATAGAGGATAGGATTAGCTGCATCTGCACAGAGCAAGTGCACAGTCCACTAATCCTCCCTCTATATCCAGAACAAACCATATTCCAAGATGTAGCTGAGCCAAGATTGTTTATCATGTGCTCTGACATAACTAGTAGGTTTACCTGCAGTCCTATGTAAAACCAAAACATTATGTGATCACTTCTGTCTGTAGAGAGCAAATGCATAAGCCACTAACCCTTAAGTTCCTAACCTAGCCATAGTCTAGGATGTAGCTGGGCTTGTGTGTGTTCTGAGAGAACAGGTAGGTTTACCTGCAGTCCTATGTAATCAAGACTGTCTGTAGAGAACAAGTGCACAGTCCTATGCAAAGCCATGCATTATACAGAGAAAGTGCATAGACTGCCAACCTTTTACATCCAGACCAGAACAATATTCTAAGATAGTGCTGAGCCAAGGTTGTTTATGTGCTCCAAGATACTTAGCAGGTGTACCTCAGTCAGTATCCCTATATAGTAACAAGCAGTGCACAGACAATTTTAATGACAATCATATTAAGGTGTATATCTAATGGTAGGTGAACTAGTCCTTGTACAGTAATGATTGTCGCTGACAGGCCATCAACCACCTAGATCCAGGACAATCCATATTATAAGATGTAGCTGAGCTGATTTCTGTTCTGAGATAACTGGTAAGTTTACCTGCAGTCCTATGTAAAACCACACATTATGTGAGCCGCTATACCAGTACACACACTACCAGCCTTCTAATTACTTACCAAACTATATTCTAACATGTAGTTGAGCTTGTTTGTTATGAGATAACTAGTAAGTCAATCTGCAGTCCTATGTAAACCAAACAGTATATGATCAGCTGTACCTGCACGGAACAAGTGCACAGTCCCATGTAAAACCACACATTTTGTGATCAGCTGTGTCTCTAGAGAGCAAGTGCACAGACCAGTAACCTTGTAGTTCTAGATTGAACCAAATGCTAAGATGTAGCTGAGCAGAGCCTGCTTGTGTTCTAAGAGAACTAGTAAGTGTACCTGCAGCCCTATGTAAAACCACACATTATATGATCAGCTGTGTCTATCGAGAGCAAGTGCACAGACCACTAATCCTGCAGTTCCATACTAAACCAAATGCTAAGATGTAGCAGAGCCTGTTTGTGTTCTGAGAGAACTACTAAGTGAACCTGCAGCCCTATGTAAACCCACACATTATGTGAACAGCTGCTATAGAGAGCAAGTGCACAGACCAGTTATCCTGTAGTTCTAGACTGAACTGTATGCTAAAGCGTAGCTGCGTTTTTTTGGTGTGAGAGAACTAGTAAGCTTACCTGCAGTCCTATGTAAAACCACACATTATGTGATCAGCTGTATCTATAGAGAGCAAGTGCACAGACCAATAACCCTGTAGTTCTACATAGACCCACATGATAAGATGTAGCTGAGCAGAGCCTGCTTGTGTTCTGAGACAACTAGTAAGTGAACCTGCAGTCCTATGTAAACCCACACATTATGTGATTAGCTGTGTATAGAGAGCAAGTGCACAGACCACTAACCATGTAGTGCTATACTAAACCATATGTGAAGATGTAGCTGAGCTTATTGGTGTGAGAGAACTAGTAAGTGTACCTGCAGTCCTATGTAAAACCACACATTATGTGATCAGCTGTGTCTATAGAGAGCAAGTGCACAGACCAGTAATCTTGTAGTTCCATGAGCTACAAGATACTTTTCTAAGAGATGTAGCAGAGCCTGTTTTGTGTTCTGAGAGAACTACTAAGTGAACCTGCAGTCCTATGTAAAACCAAACCTGCCTACTGATCCACTCATTCCAGCCCCGTTAACTTTAACCGTCCCTTTAAACCAATGTCTCGGCTTCAGTGCAGACATCTGTTGGGCAGTATGTGAGGAGGAGACGCATCACACTAGCGCCGCCATGACATCACAGCTCAGATGTAGCAGAGCCTGTTTGTGTTCTGAGAGAACTGGTAAATTTACTTGCAGTCCTATGTAAACCCACACCATATGTGAACAGCTACTATAGAGAGAGCAAGTGCACAGACCAGTACTCCTGTAATTCCATACTAAAACATATGCTATGATGTAGCTGACCTTGTTGGTGTGAGAGAACTAGTAAGTTTACCTGCAGTCCTATGTAAAACCACACATTATGTGATCTGGTGTCTATAGAGAGCAAGTGGACGAACCATGACCATTAAAACGCTATGTAGTGCTGGAGAACGCAATAGCTAAACCAACATTATGGCGTAAACTGACTGCAGCTTGCACCTCTAAAGTTGGTGTGAGAGAACTAGTAAGTTTACCTGCAGTCCTATGTAAAACCACACATTATGTGATCTGGTGTCTATAGAGAGCAAGTGCACAGACCAGTAACCCTGTAGTTCCATACTAAACCATATGCGAAGATGTAGCAGAGCCCGTTTGTGTTCTGAGGGAACTACTAAGTGAACCTGCAGTCCTATGTAAAACCACATACTGCCTACTGATCCCTCTCATTCCAGCCCCTCTAACTTTAACCGTCCCTTTAAACCAATGTCTCGGCTTCAGTGCGGACATCTGCTGGGCAGTATGTGAGGAGGAGACGCATCACACTAGCGCCGCCATGACATCACAGCTCAGATGTAGCAGAGCCCACTCTCTCCTCCGCCAAGTGACAAACTCGCTTGTGCTGAAAGGAGTTCATCTCTGGTGAAATCTTCCCCGCAGATTTCATCACCCCACGCGGGCGCCCGCAGAGGTGGGGGGCCTGACAGCGGCACAGGCGGCCGGCTTCTCCGCGCAGCTTTGCGCTTTACGGCTTCAGCTGTCACCATCGAAACGTAACCTGATGCAACTTGTTCTACCGCGCGATAAGATTCTACCGCTTTTCTCGTTCCTCCCGTCCAATGGGGGCGCCGGTTTTTGGAAAGGGGAACGATGATGACCAATGGATAAAGTATTCGCAGGCGAGAAGAGAGGCAGAGCACAGATGTCGGGAAAATCGTGCGCTCCCATTCACAGTCATTTTTTTGCTTTTAAGAAATTCCAACTACTGTGTCCTGCCTGCGAGATCCAACAGCTGCTGCGAGCACAAACAGATGCTGCGCACACAGCCCAACTGTTCCTGGGCGAGCGGGTATTTATAGCCCGGCAGAATTAGCTAGGAAGGCTCCCCAGCAGGTAGGGAGATGGATCAGATGTAGCAGAGCTGAGCATGTGTCACCAGCCCTGTTCTCCATCCCTGCATAGGACTGTCATGACTATAGACATGAGTCGAGTTTGTCAATGGCCACAATCCTTTTGATAAGTCTTCCATAGACTGCTTGAATACTACATATAATCTGAATTAGAGTAAACCGATGTAGCAGAGCGGAGTTTGTCAATTGCCACAATTCCGGTTATGATAAAGTCTTCCATAGGACTGCTTGGAATATTATACGATATAATCTGAATGTAGAGAAAATAAAACAGAAGTAGCAGAGCGGAGTTTGTCAGTTGTCACAATTTCTGTAATGATAAAGTCTTCCATACAACTGCTCGGAATATTATGTGACATAATCTGAATTTAGAGAAACTAAAACCGATGTAGCAGAGCGGAGTTTGTCAATGGTCACAATTCCTGTTATGATAACGTCTTCCATAGGACTGCTTGGAATATTATATGATATAATCTGAATTTGAAGAAACTAAAACTGATGTAGAAGAGCTGAGCTGGTCATGTGTCACCATCCCTGTTCTCCATCACTGCATAGGACTGCTGCTAATACAGATCATATCATCTGAGTTTAAAGAAACTAAAACTGATGTAGCAGAGCGGAGTTTGTCAGTTGTAACAATTTCTGTTCTGAATTTTTTTCCCCATATGACTACTCGGAATATTAGACCATATAATCTGAATTTAAAGAAACTAAAGTAGCTACAAACGTTGCAGAGCTGAGCTTGTCATTTGCCACTATCCCTATGCTCGATCAGTGCAAGGTCTTTTATATAATCCATAGGGTAATATGAACCATATAATCTGAATGTAAATAAACCATTTCAAGCAGCCACAAATGTACAAATGTAGCAGAGTCGAGTTTGTCAATTGTCACCATTCCTATTATGATAAATTCTTCCATACGACTGCTTGAAATATACTACAGACTCTGAATTTAGAGAAGCTAAAGTAGCTACTGATGTAGCAGAGCAGAGTTTGTCAATTGTCACAATTCCTGTTATGTTAGATTCAGTTTTGCTACGTTTGTAGCTTTTTTAAATTCAGATTATATGGTATAATATTACAAGCAGTCGTATGGAAGACTTTAACATTTGTAACAATCCTTATGCACAGTGCAAGGTCTTCCACATGATCCCTAGGATATCAACCATATAATCTGAATGTAAATAAACTATTACAAATGTAGCAGAGTTGAGTTTGTCATTTGTCACAATTTCCCATAGTGAATCTTGAAAGGTTAAATTAAACAATATTAAGTAGCTTTTCAAATGTAGCAGAGCTGGTTTGTCATTTGCCACAATTTCCTAATACTTTCGAGGTCTTCCATCTAATCCATAGGATTTTATTCACCATATAATCTGAATTTAAAGAAAATTCTAAGTGGTTACAGATGTAGCAGAGCTGAGCTTGTCATTTGTCACTATCCCTATGCTCGATCAGTGCAAGGTCTTCCACATGATCCATAGGATATCAACCATATAATCTGAATGTAAATAAACTATTACAAATGTAGCAGAGTTGAGTTTGTTATTTGGCAGATATTTACCATAGAATCTGAATGTAAATAAACAATTTCAAGTAGCTACAAATGTAGCAGAGCTGTGTTTGTCATTTGCCACAATTCCTTTATTATAAAGTGTGTTGTATTTTAATTCGTTTTAAAAAATTTAAAAGGTACGATGATTTTTCATTTGTCCCAATCCTTTTTACAGTAAAGTCTTTCCAAAAATCTGGATGATATTCAATTTAATTTAAAACATTTACAGAGAAACAGAGTGATTTTGTCATTTGTCAAATTTCCATTTTCAGTAAAAGTTTCCTAAAACCAAAGATATAATCATTCTGATTTAAATACTTTACATGTAGCAGAGGGGATTTGTCTTTTGTCACAATTCCTTTTTTACTAAGTCTTCCTAAATCTGGAATTTATTAATATATTCTGCATTTAAATACATTTACAGATGTAGCAGAGCTGACTTTGTCATTTGTCACTTTTCCAAATTATTTCAGAATTTCCAAGAACCCCTGTAATGAAAAAATCATATATTGATTTTTTTAAAAATTTACAATTAGAGTGATTTACAATTTGTCAAAATTTTCCTTTATTACAAAATTTCCATAAACCGCGGGTTTAATGTATATCATATATTCTGAATTTAAATACATTAAAAGATTTTCGGTGATTTAGAAATTTTTCCCAAAAAATTCCATTATTACTGTAAGGTCTTCCTAGGCCCTGGTAAATATACCATATCACTAAAGCGTACGTGAGCAGAGTTGAGTTTGTTATGTGTCATCATTTTTTATTCTGTAAACATTATCTTCTCACGACTAGTTCAGGTCTGCTATATCATAACACAACTTGATCCCCTCTAAGTAGAGATGTAGCTGAGCTGAATGTGTTATTGCTGTCTTAAATGAGCAGTGCCAGATGACAAACTCCGCTCTGCTGCTTAGCGGTACAGGCTTGGATGGTGACTTACCTTATGGCTTAGGGAAGTGCATTGTAACCCAGGTGATAAATAAGATCCAGTGGCATTTGCAATAAGGAGCGCCAATCCAAAAGATTTCCCAAACCCCACTAATCCCAGGGCTAGCTCAGTACAGACCATTCACATCCTCTGCCTATCTCTTACAAGCCCTGTGCTCTTAAATAGCTAGCCGGCATGTACCCCATAGGGCTCCACACCAAAAAGGGGCGCCAGGGGACGGCCTGAGTGACAGCTGAGGGTCGGGCTGTGGGAGAGCTTTCGCGCTATTGGGGAAAAGTTTAGTGCAAAGAACAGATGGAAGCGAGATGAGGCTGCGCCGCAGCGAGGCGATAAAATAATGCATAATAATCCGCGCCGCGCGTTTAGCTGCAGGTGTAGCAGAGCTGAGGCTGTCATGTGGCACACTGCCCATCACACTGCAACATGCCAGCGGTGCTTTTACATGTAGAGCCCACTCTCGTGATGTCGTTTTACATAGGACTGCAAAGTCCATTTTGTCTTTTAAGGGACTGTGGTGACGGCCAAAAATGCTGCCATCCCTTTACTGGGACGGCAAGCGGGTTTTTTCCTTTTTCACACAGTCCTGGTGACTCGCAATCATACGGTGCTTTTACATGTAAGCCGTTACACACGTGTAGAATTTTACATGGGGACTGCAAAGTCAAGTTTGTCTTTTAAGGCACTGCTGGTGACAGTGCAATGGGCTAGCCATGCCTTTACATGGGACTGCAAAGTCAGGTTTGTCCTTTCACACAGTCCTGGTGACATCGCAACTCACTAGCGTTTTTTTACTGTGGGGCTCGTTTCACATTAGATTTTATTAATAAATGAGTTTAAAATCGGTTAGCTTGCTTTTACATGGACTGAAAAGTAAAATTTGCCTTCCACATCTGTGACATCCAACTCCTAGGGGGTTTTTTATTAGAGCTCTTACACATGAGTGTTTTTACTGGACTATTAATTCAATTTGGGGCTAGAATGCCTTTACTAGGACTGCAAAGTGGTTTTGCCCTTTCAACAGCCCCGGTCATCCAACTCACTACGTTGTTTTACTGTAACTCTTTGCCCCCTTTTGATGTTTTTACATAGACTGATGAAAATTACAATAGGTTGCGTGCCTTTACATGGGGCTAAAAAGGGTTTTGTTCATTCACACAGTCCCGGTGACATCACAACACACTAGCGGTGCTTTTACATGTAGAGCTCAGTTTGCACACTTGTGAAGTAAGTTTACGTGGGACTGCAAAGTCGAGACACGCATGGTGTCATCACAATAGGCTAGCTGTGTTTTTACATGGACGCGGGGAAATTTTGTCTTTTTGGCACTGCGGGACAGTGCAACATGCTAGCTTCTTTAAAAAAGGACTGCAAAGTCAGATTTTTCGTTTCACACGTCCTGGGGAAAATTTACAATCACTAGCGTGCTTTACATGCTTTTCAGTTTCAACCTTCCGATGTTGTTTACTGGACTGACATAATAGCAATAAGCTAGCTGTGCTTTTACGTGGGACTGCAACATCAAGTTTGTCTCTTAAGACATTGCTGGTGACAGTGCAACAGCTACTTTTTTCATAGGGCTGCAAAAATGAAAATTTTTTCCCTTTCACACAGTCCTGCTGAAATTGCAACAACTAAAGTGCCCTTTAAATTCTCAGTTTTGCACACCAAGAGTTTTTTTACATAAGACTGATGTGATTATAATCGGCTAGCTGTGCCTTTACATAGGACTGCAAAATCACATTTGTCCTTTCTCACATTCCTGGTGATATTGCAACTCACTAGCGGTGCTTTTACATTTAAAGCTCAGTTTACACACTTGTAATGTTGTTTTCATGGGCTGCAAAGCCATTTTCCCTTTCACCCCTCCTGGGACACGAACTCACTACGGTCTTTTAATGAGAGCTCGTTTTTTCACCTTTTGATTAATTTTACGTAGGACTGCAAAGTCGAGTTATTCCTTTTAAGGCACTCCTGGTAATAATGCAACATGCTAGCTGTAATTTTACATAGGACTGTAAAGTCCAATTTGTCCTGTCTTACATTGCTGGTGGATCCAGCACGTCGCGCTTTTACAGGGAAGCTTTTTTGCACACCGGGGGGGCTTGCAATACTTTGCTGCCTTTACATAGGACTGCAAAATCAAGTTTGCCATTTGAGACAGTTCTGATAACAGTGCAACATTATCTGTGCCTTTACATGGTACTGTAAAGTCAAATGTGTCCTTTTGCACAGAGCTGGTGACATTGCAACACACTAGCTGTGTGCTCTTACATAGGACTGCAACAATGACTTTGCCTTTTGGGCAGCTGTGGGCAGCACAATGTTTTAGCTGCTGCTTTAAAAAAGAGGGGAAAACCCCCTTTCAAAGTTTTTTTTAGGTTGGGTTTTTTTGAGTAAATCCTGGTAAAAAACTGTGCGATCGCTATATATTTTTACATAGGACTGCTAAGTTAAGTTCATCCTGGTGAGTTGACTTTGTCTTCTTACACTGTCCTGAAAATGCCGACTGTGCTTTTCCATAGGACTGCACGGCCGAGTTTGTCCTATGGTATACTCATGGTGGGGAACATAACATTCATCGGCTATTAAATGAGACAGGGTAGTTTGTCCTTTGGCACGTGCAAGGTGTGGATTTACATAGGGCTGCAAACCTAATACACAATAAGGCAACATTATAGCACACACAGAAATTCAGCTCTGCTACATATGCTGCATGTACAACACTAGCTCAGTGCAAACCAGAAGAAAAGAAGTGAGATGTTTAAGGGGTGCACCCAAAAAGAATCCAAACTCTAAAAAATTAATTAGCAAGGGTGAATTTTACTTTAATGGTTTATTTTGTGCACATTCATCTAACATAATGCAACAATTGTGATATCATAATACGTTCTGCCAAATATTCAACAAATCTCTACCTTACAAACTCAGCTCTGCTACCTCTGTACATGCCTATCACTGTATAAAGATGTGTATCTCCTGAGAAGTCAGTGAGTTATGGTACTACATCAGGTTTACTAATGTCACACAAGACATTGTCTTATCAGCAAAGTAGAACCTCATAACAAACTCAGCTCTGCTACATCTGTACTTGCCTATCACTGTATAAAGATATGTATCTCCTGAGAAGTCAGTGAGTTATAGTAATTCACTATGTTTACTAACTTCACATAAGACATTGTCAAATCTCCAAAGTAGATCCTCCTGACAAACTCACCCCTGCTACATCTGTACATTACAAATATGATCACTGGGTGTGCAGAACAGGCACAGATTACCAAATACCTTCCAAGCTCTCAGCGCTAAATGGAGAAATGCAGAAGGGATATACACTAACTGCGGTGATCGGAAATTTGCAGGGGCTCTTCAGAGCTTTCGGAGACATGTCCCAAATCTGAGCACCAACAAATCCAATGTTCCAAATTTTATCCACTTTCCAATCCCATACAAGTTATCACTCAGGTTGCGGATTGCCATGATCATAATGCTACATGTGAGCTATACAGACATTGCAGAGCTGACTATGTCATTAATTAGCTTCTTATGTACTAATGTTACCTAAAGAAACACCAAAAAGTGGGGCAGTCACCAATTTAAGTCACACTACAAACCCCGATACGTGAAGAACATCACTAAACCTAAATCCAAAAAAGTCATGTATGTACAACTTAACTTTTATTATTCAAAATTATTTTTTTTTTAAATTTTGAATAATAAAAGTTAAGTTTTATATACATGATTTTTGGGGATTTGGGTTTACTAACGTTACCTGCAGTCCTATGAAAAGCACAGGTGATATCATAGTGATATCACCATTCCCCAGTTAGCAAACTCAGCACTGCTACATTTGTGTGATAACGTATCACTGCATAACATATGAATTTCAGAACTGTGGGCGACATCTATGAATTGGCATGCGCCATTTCTGTAACTTGGCGCCAGTACACCAGTTCTGAATAGATATAGAGGAGTGTGTAATACAGTATGAATGAAAGTGTTAGGGTATGGTCACACGGGCATTTCACTGCGTAATTGCGCTCTAATACTAGCAAGATGCGTGCCGAAATTACGGTAATCTGTAGTTCTCATAGAGAATCGATTGTATTGTACGTGCGGGGAGATAAGTGACATGTCAATTACTTGCGACGAATACGCGCCACAAGTAATGAATGTCTATGGGGCCGGCGGGATGATCAACGTAACTCCCAAATCACCCGCCGTAACTGCGGCCGTACTGTACGCGCTGCAATTACGCCGTGTGAACATAGGCTTATGCGGCAAACGTATGGCAGTTTTACATCAAATTTTGGCGCATTAAAATGCGTCCTCGGGCGCACATTGCGCCACGTTTGTCCATCTGTTCCTACATCTATAGAACCGGCAAAAATGGCGAAGGCAAATTCATGGATGTTGCCCTTTGTTCTAATTACAGGATACATGTTGGGTGTAGAAATGCCCCAAGTACTGGTATAGTACAGCTGAGTATGTAATTTATCACAAACTATGGTGATACCACAGTGAGTTGTTATATTGATTAGAGGTGTCAGATGTAGCAGTGCTGAGTTTGTCAATTGTCACAGTTCATTGTGATACCATCATACTATAAATTTGTCACTGTCTCCCACTCATCTGTTTGACCCCAGCAAAGAAGCGTCATGGCATTACTGTAATGTTCTTACATAGGACTGCAGCGAAATCCACTCTAGAATCTTTCCACAAGCTAAATGAATGCAATGCTGTGTGCAGCCCCTAAATAATGTGCACAGGACCTGAATACTTTGTGAGATACCTTAATACTGTGAAGTATCTTTATACTATGTCTAGGGAAGCAAATATACTGTGTGAGGTCCCTTAATGTGCACTGTACCTAAATACCATATGCAGAATCTAAATACTGTGTGCAGGACTTAAATACTATGTGCACAACCTAAATACTGTGTGCAGTACTTAAATACTATGTGCAGCACCTAAATACTATGTGCAGTACTTAAAAAACTATTGCAGAACCGGGAATACTGGTGCATACTTAAAATTATGTCAAAACCCTAAATTCATGCCCCAATTTATATACAGTACGTACATACCGTGTGCAGTACCTATTGTGTTTTGTACCCAAATACCATATGCAGTGTGCGGCAACTAAATACTATGTGTGATACCTAAAAACTGTGTGCGGTACCTAAAAACTATTTGCAGTACCTAAATATTATATACAGTATGTAAATACTGTGTGCAGTACCCATATACTATATGCAGTACCTAAATACTGTGCACTGTATGTAAATACTGTGTGCGTCCCAATGACTATATGCAGTACCTAGTAATGTGCCCCGTATGTAAATACTGTGTCAGTACCTAAAATTACTATATCAGTACCTAAATCTGTCACTTATGAAAACTAGTGCCTACCAATGACTATGATCCCTAGATAATTTGACGTAGTAAATTATTTTTGGCAGAAACTAAAAACTAAAAGCGAACCTAAATATGGGGCTTGTTGTAAATATGTCACTGAAAAGTAAATACTGTGTGCAGTACCTAAATACTATATGCAGTACCTAAATACTGTGCACTGTATGTAAATACTATGTGCAGTACCTAATGACTATATGCAGTACCTAAACACTGCACGTAAATACTATGTGCCGTACCTAATGACTATATGCAGAACCTAAATACTATATGCAGTACCTAAAATGGTTCCCCTGTATGTAAATACTATGTGCCGTACCAAAATGATTTATATGCATTTACCTAAATACTATGCACTGTATGTAAATACTGTGTGCAGTACCTAAATACTATATGCAGTACCTAAATACTGTGCACTGTATGTAAATACTGTGTGCAGGACCTAAATACTATATGCAGAACCTAAATACTATATGCAGTACCTAAACACTGTGCACTGTATGTAAATACTATGTGCCGTACCTAATGACTATATGCAGTACCTAAATACTATGCACTGTATGTAAATACTATGTGCAGTACCTAAATACTATATGCAGTACCTAAATACTGTGCACTGTATGTAAATACTGTGCAGTGTATGTAAATACTGTGTGCAGTACCTAAATACTATATTGTGTATATCACCCTAGTCCCAAATACTGTGCATAGAACCTAAATACTGTGTACAAGGCCTGAATACTCTGTGCAGCACCTAAGTAATGTGTGTAGTACATACCGCATAGCTTTATACACAGATGTAGCAGAGCTTCGCACAGAGTTCCCTGTGAATTTACATAGGACTGCAGGTGTCTTGGCTGGCGCAGCTCTGCTACATGTGTGACTCATGCTCTGTGGCCCCAAGGGCTGCTCAGCCTGGTTGTACCCGCTTCCTTTGCCCATAAGTGCATTATGCTGTGTTGGTGCTACGGAGGGAGAGGAGCGCGCGATCGATACAAATGTGACTTCTGTTTGTGTAATTGATGCGATTACGCCCGGCGTGCGGTGGTTTGCGGCGTTCTCGTTGTGATCTCGCCGTGTCTAGTCGCTCGCCAAATCGTCTACTGACCCAGATATCTAGATGTGGCCTAGGGTCAGATAGACACAATCCTTTATTTTCCGTCCCCGCAGCACAATCTCACTTCATTTTCTCATCGATATTTGGTAAAGCTGGGTAATGACAAATATGGCCGCCATTAGGACTATTACAGCAGGCGCCACCCAGCTTTCCAAGACCCTGCAAAGAAAATCAGCCATGGTGTCTGATACAAGGATGCTTACACTGCCAATTGTTTTTAGTTGCATCTGCTCGTGGGAAAACTGGGTTATTACAACTACCACACAGGGCGTTCTTTGACTCATAATGCATAATTTTGTAGTGATACATCCCTCCAGACACGGAATGGCCCACAGCGGAGCGGGTGAAACCCTAGTGGGCTCCTGAACATGGTGAGAAAGAGAGGTAGAAGTTAAAAGGCATGCACTATATCTGCAGTCATGTACAGGAAGTGAAGGGTACGCTCCAAAAATCGTCTCCACTGGTGGGAACCAAGAATCGTCTCCACTGGTGGCCACAAGAATCAACTCCACTGGTGGCCACAATAAAAAACTACCCTGGTGGGCACAAGAAACAAATTAACAAGTGGGTCCCAAGAATCAACTCCACTGGTGGACCCCAAGAATCATCTCCACTGGTGGCCCCAAGAATCGTCTCCACTGGTGGGATCCAAGAATCATCTCTACAGGTGGGACCAAGAATCATCTCCACTGGTGGGCCCCAAGAATCATCTCCACTGGTGGGCCCCAAGAATCATCTCCCCTAGTGGGTCCCAAGAATCATCTCCACTAGTGGGTTCCAAGAATCAACTCCACTGGTGGGCACCAAGAATCAACTCCACTGGTGGGCCCCAAGAATCAGCTCCACTGGTGGGCACCAAGAATCAGCTCCACTGGTGGGCATCAAGAATCAGCTCCACTGGTGGGCACCAAGAATCAGCTCCACTGGTGGGCACCAAGAATCAGCTCCACTGGTGGGCACCAAGAAGTAGCTCTACTGGTGGACCCAAAGAATCATCTACACTGGTGGGTCCCAAGAATCAACTCCACTGCTGGGTCCCAAGAATCAACTCCACTGGTGGGCACCAAGAATCAGCTCCACTGGTGGGCACCAAGAATCAACTCCACTGGTGGGCCCCAAGAATCAGCTCCACTGGTGGGGACCAAGAATCAGCTCCACTGGTGGGGACCAGAATCAACTCCACTGGTGGGCCCCCAAAAATCAGTCCACTGGTGGGCCCCAAGAATCAGCTCCACTGGTGGGCACCAAGAATCAGCTCCACTGGTGGGCACCAAGAAGTAGCTCTACTGGTGGACCCAAAGAATCATCTACACTGGTGGGTCCCAAGAATCAACTCCACTGCTGGGTCCCAAGAATCAACTCCACCGGTGGGCCCCAAGAATCAACAACACTGGTGGACCCCAGGAATCATCTCCATTGGAGGCCCCAAGAATCAACTACACTGGTGGACCCCAAAAATCAGCTCCACTCTTGGGCCCCAAGAATCAACTCCACTGGTGGGCCCCAGGAATCATCTCAACTGGAGGCTCCAAGAATCAACTACACTGGTGGCCCCTAGAATCATCTCCACAGGTGCCTTCTTCTGTGGCAGTAGGTATTGCACTCAGCCCCTTTCACTACAACAGAGCCAAACTGCAATACCAAACACAACCTGTGAACAGATGTGGCGCTCAAGGGTGTAGCAATAGGGGGTGCAGCAGTAGCAGTTGCTCCAAAACCCTGCACCTAGGGGGCCCAAAGAAAACACCTTTTTATAAAGACACATGGAACTGGGGGGGCCCATTTCACTTTTTGCATTGGGGCCCCAGAAGTAATCATGATTTTTTTAATCGGGACAACCCCTTTGAGAGTCCATGTAATATTTGATTTCAAATTGTATGGGCATTGCAATGGCAGCAGACAGTGGCTGGTGACCAATGTTAGTGGCACCCAGCTTTCCCAGACACTGATATACTCTTTGTTTCTGGAACTCGGTCAAAATGAGGCAGATAAGCTCCAGTGTCCTGGACCCTGGAGAAGTATATTCCCGTGTAATAGCAGAGCCGAGTCTGTGTGATGTAGTTAAGCTCCGGAGCGTTGATTTGACACAGCAACAGTCGGAACATGGTGGGAACAGGAATAAAAAGTCAGCCTGCACATCTCCCTTTCTCCCCGTATAAGAGGAGTGCGGTAACTGCCCAGTCTATCATTAGGGGCCTCGAAGCGCACGCCTCCAATTAGCGGGTATTAATAGGTATACACAGGCTGCAGCAACACGTCTGGCTGACAGCGGACAGGAGAGCGGGCATGTGACAGCGGGCACGTAACGCCTACCTCCAGTATGCTGATTCATGAATAACATGACAGAAGTGTAGTAAAGACCGACACTACACGTCACACACTGCACACTCTCCTGTATAGGAAGGCGATACACCATTGGTCATCCAGTGCTCGCTGCCTCAGGAATAAAACACCTTGTGGACTAAAATGGCAGGAGAAATAAGACCAATACACTGGGCCTCATTTATCAAAACTGTCTAGTTGTAAGACTGTCTGTGTTGTCTAAGCAAACCCAAATTTTAACCCTAGCAAAACCCAAACAGAAAACACAATAACGACCCAATCGAGCCTTTGAACCAGAGCCCTACCAGCCAATCAGAGCTCACAGCAACAAAAGCCCATACCAACCAATCAAGCTCATACAACAAACAGAGCTTAAGCCAATCAAGGGTCACCCAAAACCAAACAGAGCCCATACCACCAACAAGCTCATAGCAAAACCAATCAGAGTCATAACACCCCTTTAAAACTCAAGCAACCAATAACCTACCAACCCAAACAGACCCAACAACCAATCAGAGCCACAACAACCGAGCCCATCCAACCAATCAACTCATCAAACAATCAAGCACATAGCAACCAGACCCACACCAACCAATAGAGCCCTAGCAACCCCAAAAT
>JAODAL010020430.1:0-69444 GCA_025379985.1 Phyllomedusa bahiana
TTCTTTTTGCCACAGAAATAGATGTGGCTGAATAAGCCTGTTGTGCTAATATAGCACTTACAATTTTCTCCACAGATGCATATTCACGGTCATCTGAACAGCACCTTCTAGCTTGTACTAGCTCTCCATATGAAATATTCTCTATTACATGACGCAGACGACATGATTCTGCTCTTAATTGAGAATTCTGTTAAGTGGGTTTTCTATAGGGGGATACCATCACAAATTTATCCACCTGGCCCTCCAGGGTTTCATCCAAGAAATTCATGATATGTTGGTGTTTTTGTGAGGTGAAACGGAGATTCATCGGATTGGTACCCATATGGCAACAAAATTCAAAGCCCCCTCACACACCATCAAGAGGTCATCTATGTTCCTCCCATACCAGATGATGAAAAGAAATCTCTCCTCCTAAACTGACATAAAAAATGCCGGCCAATGGGAGGAGAGAATCGCGCACCCATCGGGGCACCCCTTTTTTGTATATAAAATTGTTAATCAAACATAAAATATTGCTGTGGGTAATGTGGCATCATCCAGCTTTCTTGTATACTGTATTGCCTACCTAGCATCCAAGAAAGGTGGGTGATGTCACATCCCCCACAGCAATTAGATTTTTATCATGGGAAATCTGTGTGCCTGCTGTAGGGGATGTGCCCTGTCACAGTGATGTCAGGGCAGCTTTACCCTTCCACCACTAGTATATAAAGAGCAGAAGGCAGACTGCTGTTAGATCATCTCAGACTTCCTAATGCACATTCAGCCAATCAAAAAATGCAAGTCTTCTGACCATTTCCTCCTATCATAAGAGTTAAAGAGTGCAAAGTAATGAAGGCAGCTAGACTCTAGTAGTGATACATAGTCATCACTGTATGTGTATAAAACCCTCCCCATGCAGCTGTGTACTGAATGATTACATTCCTGTCAGCACCTCTGTTTACATAGTGACTGATGATTCACTAGAAAAAGACAGATCATTCTCTGCCCAGGTCAAGCCCATTACAGTGTTTCTGAGCTGAGCCTGGCTTCAAAGCACACCACTGAGTGATGACAAAACGTCCATTGAAGCCATGTGATTGATGGACTTCACATGATATGCAGGAAGTAGGAAAAAGGGGAGTAAAGGGCTCTGCCTGGTTTCGCAAAGTAGAACAGGTAAACAATGAGTATCAATTATAAAGTTCTATATAATTAATTTTCTGACTCTAAAAACAAATAAAAAAAAAACCCCTTTTAAAAAAGCAAAAAAATGAGACAGAAGAAGAAATTTTTGTGGAGTCTTTCCACAAACATTTGGACAGACATCCCCGGGGTTTTTTCTTTTAAACCCTCCAACTAAATTGCTAGGAGGTCACAACTCATGGTTCAAAAATTTCCCTATATTTTTTTTTTGGGGAAAAAAAGACCCAATGAAAGGGGGAAACTAAAAAGCACTATTTGGAAAAGGTTATTTTACTATATTTATTTTTTTATCCAGTTTTTCCTTTATATTTGAAAATTTGGATAAATTTTGAAAAAAATAGAGAAAATTTATAAAAAAAGAGCCGTCTAAAATCATTTGAATATATAAAGGTTTAGGGGGAGGCCCATATTTTTTGTTTCATTTTTTTTTTGGGGTTTTTATTTTAAAAATTTTTTTTTAAACACCATTCCCATTTCACACTTAAATAACCTTTTGATTAATTAAAAGGTTTTTTCCGTAAATGTGGATCCCTAATATTTTAAAATTTTTTTGGGGGTGTGGGTAATGAAACACAATAATTTTTTTTTTAAAATTTTTTTTAACATTTTTTTTAAACAAAAATCTGTGCCCAGTTGGAAAAATAGGTAGCAGTCAAGGCAGCACAGGGCCCGGCCTTGACTGCAAACTTTGTTTACTTTAACAGCCCTGGGGCAAACCCCTAATCCCCAAAACTGAGGGGGCAGCTGTTCCCCGGGGCTCTGTCGGGTCCCCCGGGGAGTCCCAATCACCCGAAAAGGGGCGGGGAAAAGCCCTTTTTTGTCCCCAGGGCCCAAGGGACCATGCGGCAATCAAAGAGTTAAGTGCCGGGGAGCGAAGGTTTCCTCCACTTCCCAGCGCTTGAAGAGACTGCTCTAGAAACAGGGCTGTGACCTCAAAGGGACCCCCCAATCCAAAAACAGCGGGGGTCTTTAAAGGGGGTTAAAAAGAAAAAGGTCCAAAAAACGCCCTAAAAAATTAAAACCCTTTTTTCCCCAATAAAAAAACCCTCTATTTTTGTTTTATTTTGGGGAATGGTTTTTATACTCAGGGGAGTGGCGGGCCTCCATTTTGGGTTTTAGTGCAACCCGCCAATCTCTGCAAAGACTTTTTTTTAACCAAGCAAATTATAGCTGGTACCCTTCTCTCCCTGAAAACATGGGGTCCGGGAAAAAGACCCCAAGGGGCCACATGTATGAAAAACTGTCTAGGCCCAAAAACCCTCACTTTTTTTTAAACCCCATAGAAAACCAATAAATTTGCCCCTCTCATTTTCTCCGGGAGAAACAAATGAAAGAACGGGGTCCCTCTGATGGGTTTTCTATGGGCATAAAAAGGGGATTTTTAGCCCCAAAACAGTTTTTTCATACATTGCCCCCCAAAGAGGAAAATCAGTTAAGTAGGCCCCCCCTTGAAATTGGGGTCACCTTATTTCGGCATCTCTAGATTTTCCTTTTAAACCGCAACATGTAGGGAAACGGGTCTGGGTTTTAACGCGTTCTTTGTTGCCAATAGAAACCCAAATCGGGCGCTCCCCTTTTGCAGAGCACTAATGAAATAAAGAGGCGCTCTGATTGGTTTGCTATAGCAACAAAAAAATTTTTTGGGACTAGACATTTTTTCATACATATCCCCCTTAATCTTTATGTTCAATGTATTTTCAGGCATTTTACCTTTCTTTGCCGCTGCTGGCTCTTTACGTTCTTTTTCTGGTGTCTCTGCAACAGAAAGACATTAAGCATTGTAAATATCTATCTATAATATGTCAAAAAAACATTTTACAAATGTTGCGTTTCTAAAAATGGAATCTAGTTGATATACACCCATGCAAAGTAACAATGCAATACATTAGCATACATTAAACCAGTGTTAGAGGCTAAAATGTTTTAACATAGTCTGGAAAATACCTCACAGTAACTATTATTTCTGATGTAAAAAGAATTGTACAAGTTCTGAATCCTTTCCCAGGAGTAGCTGCTTTGTAATAATTGTGCAATTGGATTATCATCAACTCACTTTTGAACCCGACAAATTGGGCAGAGTTTTTGGGGATATTTGGGATAGTCAAGAAAAGCCCCGGGGAAAATGGGTTTTGAAAAATAAAAAAAAAAGGGGCTCCCGCAAAAGTACAGTAAGACAAATGGGTTTCACCAATTTTTGATAGTATAAGCAACTTTTCCCCTTTACTAAAAAAAACTAAAATTTTTTCAAGTATTTAAAAAGATTCTAAAGGGGGTAAATCCTATACAAAAACCCCCCCCGGGAAAATACTTTAGGTCCCCCGGGCGGAAATGGGAAAAAAGGGGATTCCCCCCGGGGGGTCCCCTTGGCTCACCGGGGAGTCCTGATGACCCCGATTGGGGCCCCCGGTTTTCCCAACCCTTTGATTATGCCCCCGCGGTTTTACAGGCCGGGGACAATCAAAAGAGTTTTTAAAACCCCCAGGGTTAATTTCCCCCACTCCCCCCCAAAATCTTTCAAGACTGGGTCTTTGGAAAAAAGAGGGGGTTAACTATAGCTCTGTTTCCCAGCAAAAGTTAAATTTGTCAAATCTTTTAAGACGGGACCTTAGGGGGGCGCTTTTTGAAAAAGGGCCCCCCAAAGTTTTGTCCCCTGTGAAGCCCAACCCCCGGGGGCCCTTTTTACAAAAGCAGCAGGGAAAAACCCCCCTTCCTTTAATTGTTTTTGAATCCGCCCCTGGCCGTCCTGTCCCGGGGCCCCCGGGGATGGGTCCATAAAAAACTTGTAACCGAAAGGAAAAATCCGTGTGAAAACCCGGCCCCCATGAAAATTAAAAATTCATAAAGGAAATTTTCACTATTGGGGGTTTTTATTTTATAGTAGTTTTCATTATTACAAAAATTCTTTTCTATTTCTTGAAAAAAAAAATTTAACTTTCCCCCTCTTTTTGGGGGTTTCTGGAAAAAGGGTCTATATTGGGTTTTTCCACTTTAAGGGGTTTTCCAAAGGTTTTCCCAAAAGGGGGTTTTCTGGGAAAAAAAATCGATTGGGGGAAAGCTATTTTTTGAATTTTTTTACTGTTTAAAAAATTTTAAATACATTAAAAAATTTTATAGCCAAATTATAGTTTTAAAGTTTGTAACCTTTTTTTGGGTTTTGCCCCTCCAAATGTTTCTTTTTGGTTTCTTTTAGATCTTCATGTTTTTTCAATAAAATCAACCCGAAAAAAGTAATTTTAAACTGTTGAGCAAAATTTTAAAATCTATTTTAGAATAAAGGGTTTTAACCCAAATTTTCAAATTTTTACCCCCTTTTTAAGGGGGAACCCCGGGACATGTAAAACACCCCGGGGGCCCTGTTTTTAAAACCGTCTAGGGTCCCAAGACCAAAAAAAAAAACCGCCCCTTTCATTTTTAAAATATGGGTTTTTGAAAAAATGAAAAAAGGGGCGCTCTGAAAATTTGGGTTTTTAAGGGTAAAAGGAAATTTTAAAACCCCCAGACCCTTTTTCCCTAATTGGGCCCCCTTGGTGTGTGAAGAGGAGTTGCCAGTGTGTGAAATGTCTGTCTGATAGCCACAAGCAATTAAATGTATTTATGTCAAACACATACACTTATGATATACACATAGGACCACATGCATGAACCTGTTTAGGTCTAAAACTAACTTTTTTGCCCATAGATGTCCCAGATGTGCTTGCTTGGATTCAGGTCTGGGGAACAGGCAGGATAGTCCATACCATCAATGCCTTCATCATGCAGAAACTGCTGTCACACTTCAGCCACATGAGGCCTAGTATTATCATGTATCAGAAGGAACCCAAGGCCCACTGCACCTGCACATGGTCTCACAATGGGTGTGAGGATCTCATGCGGGTACCTAATAGCAGTCAGGGTACTTCTGGCTAGCACATGGAGGACTGTGTGGCCCTCCCCACACCAAACTGGTCATGCTGAAGGATGTTGCAGTTAGCAGAACGTTCACCACAGCGTCTCCAGACTCATGTCATGTCTGTCCCATGTGTTCAGTTTGAACCTGCTCTCATCAGTGAAGAACACAGGGCACCAATGTTGAATCAGCAAATCTTGGTATTCTCTGGAAAATGCCAATCGCCCTGCACAGTGTTGAGCTGTAAGCACAACGTTGACTTGTGAACATCGGGCCCTCATACCACCCTCATGGAGATTGGCACTGACAGTTTGAGCAGACACATGGATATTAGTATCCTGCAGAAGGTCATTTTGCAGGGCTCTGGCACTGCTCCTCCTTTTCTTTCTTGCATAAAAGAGAAGTTTTGTGTCCTGCTGCTGGGTTGTTGCCCTCCTACAGCCCTCTCCACATCTGGTGTACTAGCCTGTCTCCAGGTATCTGCTCCAGGCTCTGGACACTGTGCTGACAGACACAGCTAATCTTCTTGTGACAGCTCAAATTGATATGCCATCCTGGATGAGCTGCACTACCTGAGCAACTTTTGTGGGTTGTAGACGCCGCCTAATGCTACCTCCGGGGTAAGCGCAATGACATAATACAAAAGTGACCAAAACAACAGCTAAAAAGGATGAGAACAAAGGAATGGCCTGTGGTCATCACAAGCAGAACAACTCCTTTATAGAGATTGTCTTGCTAATTGCCTATCATTTCTACCTGCTGTCTGCTTCATTTGCTCAACAGCAGGAGAAATTGATATACAATCAGTGTTGAATCATACACTCACCGGCCACTTTATTGGGTCCCACCATCTAGTAATGGTTGGACCCCCTTTTGCCTTCAGAACTGCCTCAATTCTTCGTGGCATAGATTCAACAGGTTTTTGCAACGATGCTCAATTGGTACCAAGGGCCCCAAAGAGTGCCAAGAAAATATTCCCACCCCATGACACCACCACCACCACCTGAACCGTTGATACAAGGCAGGATGGATCCATGCTTTCATGTTGTTAAACGCCCAAATTCTGACCCTACCATCCGAATGTCGCAGCAGAAATCGAGACCCCAACAACCAGAAAAACGTTTTTTTCCGATCTTCTACTTCCAATTTCGATGAGCTTGGGCAAATTGGGCCTCAGTTTTCCTGTTCTTAGCTTTAAAGGAATGGCACCCGGTGTGGTCTTCTGCTGCTGTAGCCCATCTGCCTCAAAGTTTCGCCGTACTGTGCGTTCAAGATGCTCTTCGCCTACCTTGGTTTTTAACGAGTGGCTATTTGAGTCACTGTTGCCTTTCTATCAGCTCGAACCAGTCTGCCCATTCTCCTTTGACCTCTGGGATTAACAAGGCATTTCCCCCCCACAGGACTGCCGCTCACTGGATGTTTTTTCTTTTTCGGACCATTCTCTGTAAACCCTAGAGATGGTTGGGGCTGAAAATCCCAGGAGATCACAGTTTCTGAAAAACTCAGACCAGCCCTTCTTGGGACCAACAACCATGCCACGTTCAAAGGCACTCAAATCACCTTTCTTCCCCATACTGATGCTCTTTTGAATTCAGACATTGTCTTGACCATGTCTACATGCCTAAATGCACTGAGTTGCCGCCATGTGATTGGCTGATTAGAAATTAAGGTTTTTTTTTTTTTTTTTAAAGAGCATTTTGGGCAGGTGTACCTAATAAAGTGGCCGGTGAGTGTAAATGCATGGTTTGATTTCACAGAAGTGTGATTGACTTGGAGTTACATTGTGTTGTTTAAGTGCTCTTTTTTTAGCAGAAGAATATCTTACCTTTTTTCAGTTCGGTTGGTAATTCATCTTTTATATTAAGTTCTGTTTGTTCTTCATGTTTTTTCTTAGGTTCTATTGACACTTCTTGTTTGTGCTTGGGTTCTGTTGCCTCTTCAAGTTTTTTCTTGGGCTGAGTTGGCTCCTTATCTTTCTTGGGCTCTGTTGACTCCTGTTTTTTCTTTGGAGTATCTGTCAAGTGAATTTGCACTTATATTTAGTAATATTGTATTTTGCAATATGAACTTTGTAAGAACAACAGGAAGGTCAAGTCAGATACTTAACCTTGTATTCATTGGATATTCAGAGCATTGTTACAAGTGTTTACCTTTCTTAGGATCTGCTGGCTCTTCATGTTTCTTTTCAGGCTCTCCTGCCACTTTATGTTTTTTTGTGGGATCTGCTGGCTCTTCATGCTTTTTCTCTGGTTCTACTGGCTCTTCATGTTTCTTCTTATGTTCTGTTGGCCCTTCATGTTTTTTCTTGGGTTCTACTGGCTCCACATTTTTCTCCTTAGGTTTGGTTGGTTCTTTATGTTTTTTGTTGGATTCTTTTGCCTCTTCTTGTCTTTTTTTTCGGTTCTGTTGGCTCTTCAGGTTTTTTTCTTTGGTTCTACTGGCCTCTCATGTTTCTCCTTAGGTTTTGTTGGCTCTTCATGTTTTTTCCTTGGATTCTTTCGGCACATCATGTTTTTCCTTGGGTTCTTTTGCCTCTTCTTGTCTCTTTTTAGGTTCTGTTGGCTCTTCACGTTTTTTCTTGGGTTCTACTGGCTTCTCATGTTTCTCCTTAGGTTTTGATGGCTTTTCATGTTTCTTCTTGGGTTCTTTTGGTTCTTCCTGTTTTACTTTGGATTCTTTTGCCTCTTCCTGTCTCTTTCTAGATTCTGTTGGCTCTTCAGGTTTTTTCTTGGGTTCTACTGGCTTCTCATATTTCTCCTTAGGTTCTGTTGGCTCTTCATGTTTTTTCTTGGATTCTATTGGCTTCTCATGTTTCTCCTTAGGTTTTGTTGGCTCTTCCTGTTTTTGCTTGGATTCTTTGGGCTCCTCGTGTTTTTCCTTGATTTCTTTTGCCTCTTCTTGTCTCTTTTTAGGTTCTGTTGGTTCTTCATATTTTTTCTTGGGTTCCACTGGTTCCTCGTGTTTCTCCATAGGATTTGTTAGCTCTTCAGGTTTTTTCTTGGGTTCTACTGGCCTCTCATGTTTCTCCTTAGGTTTTGTTGGCTCTACATGTTTTTCCTTGGATTCTTTCGGCACATCATGTTTTTCCTTGGGTTCTTTTGCCTCTTCTTGTCTCTTTTTAGGTTCTGTTGGCTCTTCACGTTTTTTCTTGGGTTCTACTGGCTTCTCATGTTTCTCCTTAGGTTTTGATGGCTTTTCATGTTTCTTCTTGGGTTCTTTCGGTTCTTCCTGTTTTTCTTTGGATTCTTTTGCCTCTTCTTGTCTCTTTTTAGATTCTGTTGGCTCGTCAGGTTTTTTCTTGGGTTCTACTGGCTTCTCATGTTTCTCCTTAGGATTTGTTGGCTCTTCAGGTTTTTTCTTGGGTTCTACTGGCTTCTCATGTTTCTCCTTAGGTTCTGTTGGTTCTTCCATGCTTTTTCTTGATTCTTTGGGCTCCCCGTGTTTTTCCTTGGGTTCTTTAGCCTCTTCTTGTCTCTTTTTAGGTTCTGTTGGCTCTTCAGGTTTTTTCTTGGGTTCTACTGGCTCCTCATGTTTCTCCTTAGGTTCTGTTGGTTCTTCATGCTTTTTCTTGGATTCTTTGGGCTCCTCGTGTTTTTCCTTGGGTTCTTTTGCCTCTTCTTGTCTCTTTTTAGGTTCTGTTGGCTCTTCAGGTTTTTTCTTGGGTTCTAATGTCTCCTCATGTTTCTCCTTAGGTTTTGTTAGTTCTTCATGCATTTTCTTGGTTTCTTTGGCTCTTCCTGTTTTTCCTTGGCTTCTATTGCCTCTTCTTCTCTCTTCTTAGGTTCTGTTGGGTCCTCATATTTTTTCTTGGGTTCTGTTGGCTTTTCTTGTTTCTTCTTGGGTTCTTTTGCTTCTTCTTGCTTCTCCTTAGGTTCTGTTAGTTCTTCATGTTTTTTCTTGGGTTTTATTGGCTCCTCATGTTTCTTCTTAGGTTCTGTTGACTCTTCATGTTTCTTCTTTGGTTCCTTTGGCTCTTCGTGTTTTTTATTGCGTTCTTCTGTCTCTACCTGTTTCATCTTTGGTTGTGTTGGCCCTTCAAGTTTTTTCTTGGTTTCTGCTGGTGCTTCATATTTTTTGAGTTCTGATGGCCCCTGTTTTTTCTTTAAGGTGTCTGCAAAATGAATTTATATCAGTATTTATTAATATTATATTTTAGTATATGAAAATACAGGATACAACTGGTAAAATGTAATTTAAGAACAAATATCAGAGAAATCATGTCAAATCATGGTGCTTGTCATATTGATGCTTACCATTCCTAGGTACTGTTGGCTCTTCATGTTTCTTCTTAGGTTCTGTAATCTCATCTTTTTTCTTGGGTTCTACGGGTTCTTCACGTTTTTTCTTGGGTTCTGCTGGCTTTTCAAGTTTTTTTATAGGTTCTGTTGGCTCTTCATGTTTTGTCCTGGGTTCAGTTGGCTCTTCATGTTTTTTAAATGGGGACTCTGTGAAGCAAAAAAATAAATCTTTATCAGTTTTACATTGTAGTATATGAACTTACATGAACATATGCTGAGAGTACATTTTGAGTTGGTTGTAGTGATATTGATGTTCACATTAACAAGATATATAGTAATTTTTATAATACAGATAACACAACTAATTATCATATGTCACGTCAGATAACGTTATTGGTGTTTACCTTTTTTAGATTCTGTTGGCTCTTCATGTTTTTTCGGGGGTTCTGTGGGTTTTTCACGTTTTTTGATGGATTCTGTTGGCTCTTTATGCTTTTTCAAGAGGGTTTATGCAAAGAAACAAGTTAATTTGCAACATTATATTCTTGTATATGAGCTTCAAACAGCAGCAAACCACTATATGTTACTGTGGGACCAATCAGAGCAACCCATCATTTTGATTACATTGGTTGATGTTTGTGTTGACAGACCAATTACAAAGCATAATGTGCCATCTTAGATTTCAAGAAACAGTGGGGTGCAACAAAAAGAAAGTTACTGCCATTTTAATTGCTCTTAATCACCACTGTAATGACCTACTAAGTACTCAAGCTACTATTTAGTATCTATGGTGTTTCTCATTTTTTAAACATAAAAGAAAAAGCTGAAGGTGTTTGAGGCTGTTTTTTTCTTCTTTGTTTCTTTTTTTGTATAAAAGGTAAAAAAACTAAAAATGTATAATATTTAAAGATAGTAGTAAAGTTTAGTTAGGTAAAGCTTAAATATGAAAAGTTGTCTTGCATTTCTTAATTGAAAACATTTCCTTAAGTATCAATACATTTAGGGTGACATGTATGCAAATAGATGCTTCAAAGTACATTTTCACATTTATTTTTCAGTGTAAAATGAATCTATGAAAGTGTTTTTTGTGTGCTCATAAATGGCGTCTAAAGTTCAACAAGCCTCGCCTGTGTGTTTGGCCCATTACGGGACTTTGGTGCAAAACATGTGTATAGGCTGTAGATAGGCTAGAAATGAAAAAAAGCCATTAGAATAGCATGTCAGTGAATAGAAACTATGGAAATGATCTTGCTTGGTGGACCACAGGTCCCGGAAAGACCTGTAGTGTGCTGGCTCTTGCTGTATGTAGAATAAAGGGTGAGAGCAGCAAAATAAATTTCAACACTGATCACCATCTGATAAAAATGTCTGTCATTTATTGTAGTAAAATATAAAAAAAATTAAAAAATAGAAATCTGAACATTTTATTTTTAATATAATTCAGAAAAATATAGGTCAGTGGGTTATTTAATTTAAAATTGATTTTAGATTCCATTAATTTTAAATACATTTAATAGCAGAAATTTTAATATTTTTGGGATAGTATTTATTTTTATATTAATGGTATATGATCATTTGTTTTTTAATTTATATAGTTTAATTTTATAGTTTGATAATTATCAATAATTACTGTTTATTATTGTACTGGTGTAAGTTGAGAAATAATGGACACTTTTTGCCGTAGCAGCAAATCTAACTCCACTTCTACTCCTCAGGCAGACCACATTGAAACAGGTCTGCCTGTCCGAGCAGTAATGCGCCTAGTTTTGCCAACTCGCATTCATATACAGTTGAAACCAGAAGTTTACATACACTATTTAAAAAGATACATATGCATATTTTTCACACTGTCTGACATGAAATCAGATCCTTACCTGTTTTAGGTCAATTAAGATTACGAAAATTATTTATTTGCCAAATGCAAGAATAATGAGAGACACAAAACTTTTAAGACATTCTTATTAATTTTAGCAAGTTTACATACATTTCATTAGAATTTGGTAGCATTGCCTTAAAGCAATAAAAATGCCTTAAAAAATTCTCTCTCTCTGATTATTCTGGCATTTGCCAAATATAAATTATTGTGGTAATCCCAATTGACCTAAGACAGGTAAGATTTAGTCTTATTTAATGTCAGATAGTGAGAAAAACATGAATACGTGTCTTTTTATATAGTGCAAATTTCTGGTTACACACACACACACAGACACTCATAGACACACACAGACACACACAGACACACACATATACGCGTTTCTATTGCAGTTAACACCGAACAGATTTAGTCCTTTGCAGCATGAACCCACCCTTAGCTGTTTGCAAAAAAACAAACAAGAACAATTTATAAAGTTTAACACAAATAATATAACAAGTGGTTTCCCCAAATTATTCAACCCCTTCATGACAAGCATCTTAAAGGGATTGTATCGTTTGAACTGTTCGTGCTGTTCTGCTAATTCTCTGAGATTGAGTTTGAAATCCAGGGGCGAGCCTCTCCTCTCAGCAGGCGTGTCCTCTCCTCCCAGGAGGCGTGTGTCTCCTCACTGAAGACCTGTGACATCATCAATCTGACTGTGCAGTGGAAGCAGAAGGGTGTCTGCAAAGAACAGCTACTCCAAATATCAGTGGCACACTAAAAACTAAGTAAAACATCAAAGGCATATAGGAATTTTTTGAATATGCATTACAGCTAAGGAAAAAAATTCCTATATGCCTTTGATGTTTTACTTAGTTTTTAGTGTGCAACTGATATTTGGAGTAGATGTCCTTAGCAGTAATGCATTTTCAAAAAATTCCTATATGCCTTTGATGTTTTACTTAGTTTTTAGTGTGCCACTGATATTTGGAGTAGATGTATGTTATTGCCTTGCCAGTGTACACCTATGCTTACGTTTTTTTCAAAAAATGCTTTTGGATGTGAAGAGTCAAACAAAGGTTTTGCAGAGTACAGCTATACAGCCTCCTGCATGCTTGTCACCTGTCTGCAGAGCTTCAGGCTCAGCTTGGCTATAAGCAGTTATACAGTCAGCCTGAACTGATGAGACATGTGAGGAGTGTACACTGCCCCACCCTTCCCCTCTGTTACCAGACAGGAGACTGTATGACTGTGGTATATGCAATTATACACACACCTGAACTGATGAGACATGTGAGGAGTGTACACTGCCCCCTCCCTCCTCACCTTCTGTTACCAGACAGGAGACTGTATGACTGTGGTATATGCAGTTGTACACACACCTGGACTGATGGGACATGTGAGGAGTGTACACTGCCCCATCCCTCACCCCCTTCTGTTACCAAACACGAGACTGTATGACTGTGGTATATGCAGTTATACACACAGCCTAAACTGATGAGACAGATGAGGAGTGTACACTGCCCCCCCACTTCCCCTCTGTTACCAGGCAGCAGACTGCGTTATATGGAGCAATGCACACTGCCCTCCCTCCCTCCTCTCCCCCTGTTAACTGGCAGGAAACTCTATAATACTGTGTTATATGAGGGGATCTGTGACTTAAACAGGCAGTCATTGCCCAGATCATTCACCCTAGAGCTGGGAGATGCATATAGAGCCAGCAGCCCTTGGTTTCACTGTCGATTTTAACAGCTCAGAGGGGAGAAAACACAGAGTGTGCAGGCAGCCAATCACAGTGCAGGGGGCGTTTCCTGTCTGGGGGCGTATCCCAACAGGCTGAATGAAATGTCAGCCAGCCAATCAAAGTGCAGGGAGCGTGTCTAGGGGGCGGGATCCGACCATGGGGCATGTCCCGACCAGCAGCAGCAGAAACAGAATACAGATTAACAGAAAAGCTCATATCTGCTAAACCAAGTGACTGAGGTAATGCAAACCAATTACAAAAGTGCTTATTTTTACTGTCCCCGTAATCTGAGACATGATCTTTGTAGCGATACAACCCCTTTAAGTAGAGCACACTTTACACAAATGAATCACATTATTATGGCAATTTTTGATGTCGGCAGCACATAGCTGATGAAAGAAGTCACTTATGGTGAACTGGCTTGATGAATATATAAGGTATGCTTTGGGTTGTCTGCACATACTGTATATCCCTTGTTGCTGTCATGGATAAAATGGGCAATTTATCAGAGATGCAAAATGAGATGTTTATTGCATTTCAGGCCAAAGGTGGCAGTATTTCTGAAACTGAGCAATTTGTGAACTGTCTGTGTGCTGCCAAAGTGAAAGTGTATTGTCAGTAGAAAAATGGCCTTATTGCGAATAAGTGACAAGGAATCTGCAATGAGAGACGTGCCACTGATGTGATTGGTGAACATCAACTATGAAGGTACGCAAGAGCAGACCGAAACCAAAATGAAACAGGGGGTTACTAGACATGTAACAGTTTAGAGAACCCTACTGCTTGTAGATCTCTGAAGCAGACAGATGGTCACTGCACCTCTGTTAATGAAGTGGCATCAAATAGATGGGTGTTGGTATGTCAGGTGAGAAACATCCTGCAACCATTGCTGGAAGAACGCAAGCTGTTGGTGGAAGGGTTATGGTGTGGGGAATGTTTTCATTAAATTCTCTGAGCCTACTCATTCATGTTGAAAGCACTCAAATAATCTGGGTAAAAACCTATTCTTGCAGATCATGTACACCCGTACATGCTGACTGTCTTTCCTAGGGCAGATGGGATTTTCTGCCAAGAAAATACAACATGTCCCATGGCTAAAAATCTCCAACATTGGTTGAAAGAGCATGACCAAGACTTTCAAGTACTACCCTGGCCCCATAATTACCCAGACTTGTACTAAATTGAGCATCTAGGACTGTCATTGTGTTTGCTCTATGGATCTTCTCCCACTCACCCTTCACCAGCTGTGGGATGCACTGCAGTCAGCATGGCTTGAGATACCACCTATCAGGACCTTGTGACAACCTACCAGGACCTTATTGAGTCAATCCCGCCCTGTGTAACTGCTGTCCATGCTGCACACAGCAATTACACAGCAATATTAGCTGGTGGTCATAATAATAGGTCACTTCGTCTTTAGCTCTTGCCTGATCTTAGGTGTTTCTGTAGTATTGCTAGTTTGCATTCTGGTATTGCTTCTGCAGATTTTGACCCCAGCTGTCTCCCTGACCATGCTTCTTGACTGCCTCCCTCCTTGACCTTCTGATGTGACCTAGTGTTGAAATTACTCCAACTGCCTTTACCTCTAACCTTCCCCATCTGTTCTGAATTTCAGGCATTGGTTATTGCTGTGGAACACTTAGTCAGTGGTAGCAATCTGGGAGTTCAGACCAGGGACTTGGACTCTGCTCCTACAGCCATAAATCAAATATCACACACAACACATATGAACTACCATATCCCCGTTCCAGATTTTTACATAGAGTGGTGACCTATATATACCATACACTTATTGCATATCGTGTAGATATACTATAAATATCTGAGTTTTGAACACCCCTTTAACAAACATTCAAAATGCTCTTTTGAAATGTCTTCGGTGTAAAGTTTCTAATATGAGGTGATTTGTTGAGGATTTCTGCTGTTAGGACACCTTAAGACCACTTTCTAATTAAATTTGTTCCTAAACATATTTTCAAATTTTCATAGAGATTTGAAAAATTTATATTAAACTTAAAGCCTTATAATGCAATAAGAAATACAAGAAAATGTAAAAAAAGGCATACATAATGAAAACGTGTTTAAATATAATTTTCATGGTAACTTGGATGGCATCTTAGAAGCAGAAATTTTCAAGTTCAGAAAATTGCAAAGGTTCTGTAAATTTTTAGATAGACCATTGATACATTGGCTATTGAGTCATGACATTACCAGGAAACAACTATATGCTTATCATGTGTACAAATTTGCAATCAAAACCAAAATATGACCATGTTGTCATGTTGTAGTACTGCCATTTAACGCAGCCCAAAATGTTGTCAAGAATAGTGTTGAGCGATTACGTTGACTATCGCCATCGGTCGATGGTCGATAGTGCCATCATCGACAAGATTTTCGATGGTCGTGATAGATTATCCCCGTGCCCATTAAAGTCAGGGGGAAGGCAAAAAACCCTTCATTCTTACCCCCAAAAGGTGGAGAAGTCTTTCAACCACCATTTTAGTTGAACTGGGACATTGACTAGATTTTGGTGGCCCGCAGTATGACCTTTTAAACCTTCTGACCTAAAATTAAAAAGTGTGGGAAAAGGAGTTTTAAAACCCCCTTTTATTTAAAACTGGACATTGAAATCTGTCCTGTACCCCCGAAGGGGCCTTTAAACCTGTCTGACCCAAGTTTAAAAAAGTGCCGGAAATAAGTTTTGAAACCATTTTAGTTTCACTGGCTTGACATATTGGGGCCTGGGCCCACGCATGAGCCCCAAACCCCTGCATGCCCCCGTTTAAAAAAGGCCCGGAAAAAAAGGTTTTGAAACCATTTTAGTTTCACTGGACATAGCAAATCCCTGTTTGGGCAAGCAGGGCCCCCAAAATGATAAAATACAGGTTAAAAAAAGTCCCGGAAAAAGGGCTTTGAACCCCTTTTAGTTTCACTGGACATAGATATCCCTGTCCGGCACAGAATTCCCCCAAAACTTGCTGCCCAAGTTTAAAAAATCCCGGAAAAAAGGATCTTTGAACCACCATTTAATTTTTCATGGACAAAAAAACTTCCCTGTCTGGGCCAAGAAATGACCCCCAAACCCTGCATGACCCCACATTTAAAAAGTAACCGGAAAAAGGATTTTTTCAACCACCATTTTTTTTCAACGAACTTGAAATTACCTGTCCTGGGCCACGCATGACCCCCAAACTGCATAAACCCAAATTTAAAAAAATGCCGGAAAAAGGATCTTTAAACCACCATTTTATTTTTAAAAAGGACATTGAATATCCTTTCCCCTGGGCCACAGAAAATTTCCAAACCTGCATGACCCAGAAAAAAAAGTGGGAAAAAGGAGTCTTTCAACCACCATTTTAGTTTCAAGGGGATTTTTGAATATACCTGCCCTGGGAAGCTGAGCCCCAAACCTCATGACCCCAGTTTAAAAAAGTGCCGGAAAAGGAGTCTTTAACCACCTTTTTAGTTGAAGGGAATATACGCCCCTTTTTGGGGTTTAGCGCTTCCCCTTTTCCGTATGAGTGCGGACCAATTGAGCTTCACTTGGAAATACGGGTGGTTAACGCTCCTGTTCCCCCAGGTGCCCTTTTTCTTGGCCTTTTTTTTTTCCATTTTTTACCAAGTGCTGGAGGAAATTTTCTGTACTTTGTTCCTGCCCTTGCTCCTTCTCCGTCCCCTGAAAAAATAATCGGCAAGTTTTCCTGTACCTCCCTGTAAAAAAAGGGGGGAATTTTTTTACCGTTTTTTTTTCATGCAAGTTTTTTAGTAGTTTAATTTAGAAAAACACATTTTTAAAATTGGATGGAACCCCACCATGTTTTTTGTTTCTCTTTTTTAAATTTGTTTAAAAGGGGTTTTGTTCAATCCCAGGGATTGATAGCTATGTTAAAGATCTTGAAAAAAAAAAAGTAATTTTGCAATATGTGTCATTAACGTGTCCCCTTTTCCCTGTTTCTGACAGCCCACACCCTTGAGCCATCTTGACAATTGTGAAGAACAAATGTCTGTTAAAACAACTTTTTTTTATAATGGACCTTTATAGGCTTCACAGCAAAATCCCCCCCAAAAAATTCAAAGAATGACCCTTGAGCCATTTGGCATTGTAAGAACAAATGTTGTTGAAAAAAATTTTTTTTAAAATAGGCCTATAGTATAGCTGCATGTCACGCAAAATCCCCCCAAAAAATTAAAAAGTGATTTTTGTTAAAAAAAAAATTTTTTGAA
Organism: Phyllomedusa bahiana; assembly: GCA_025379985.1. Taxonomy (NCBI): domain Eukaryota; kingdom Metazoa; phylum Chordata; class Amphibia; order Anura; family Hylidae; genus Phyllomedusa; species Phyllomedusa bahiana. Next base: position 17,130 of record JAODAL010020430.1, read on the forward strand.
TTGCCCGGGATATTGCTGCATTTAAAAGCAGATGCCCCAAAAAAAATTTTTATAAAAATGACTTCTCAGCCATTTAAAAAATTTGAGGGAGAAATGCCATTATAACCACATTTTCTTTTCCCAAAAGCCCATGATTAATAGCTTTATCTCACAGCAAAGCCCCCAAAAAATTATAAAATGACTTCTCACCACTTTTAAAAAATTGTGAGGGAAAAAAGCCATTAAAGCCCATTTAGTTCCCAAGGACCAAAATTTAGCTAATCTCACAGCAACATGACCTCAAAACCATTGACAAGCGAAAACTTAAATAAGGGAGTAAATGGAATACGGTGTTTCATAAAACCCTTTGGTGTTTTTTTAAGTTCTCACAACAAAACCAGAAAATGAACTGTTGGGAAAAGAGAATAAAAATTGCGTAAAAAAATGATCATTTTAAAAAAAAGTTTTCAAGGGGACCCTTTCTGTTTGGGAAAAGGAATGTGAAGTTTACCGGGAACTAAGGGGGACCTCGGAATTGGGGCAAACTCATCAGGATCCCCTGCTGATTCATCTTATGAAAGTCAAACGATCCCCTTATCTGTGGAAACCCGGGTGCGTTTGGGTTTTAATGACTCCTCCCGGCTGAAGGTCCCCCTCAGATATGAGCTGGTGTGGCAGGCAACAGTCTTGGCGTGGCGAGCCCGCTCGGGCCATTCCCATTTTGGATACCCGAAGTCTATTGGGTCCGGAACAATCCAAAAAATCGGTTTTGGCGCAGATATTTTGTGCATCATGATCTTAAAAATGGTTCTGTGTGTTGGATTGGGGGTCCGCATTGCTGCTTTGGTGAGGGGTAAATAAAGTTGCCCCCCCGAGGTACCATTAGGCTTTGCCACCTTGCTGTTTGCTGTGCCCTACGGCACTTGGCACTCACTCCTTACGTCCTGATGTTGTTCCACCGTGACATTTGAAGAATGTGAATCAGCGCAAAGATGTCTCCCGTTTATCAATAGCAAAAGGTTCCATTTCCTGCATTTTCTCTTATTTTGGGGGGGGTGGAAAGGAAAGGGGCTGAGTTTTGTTTGTATGGGGATCCCGGAGGGTGGCCACCCATAAAGTTGTTCATTTTTATGGCTTAATGCGGGATATGTTGGAGGAAAAAGGAGCATCCAAACCTCTGTGAGAATGGACTTGATTTCCCCAAACCTTTGGGTGAGGGACTAGCAAATGATTTCCTCATCTTCCTCCTCCCTCAAATTCGCGCCAACTTCTTTCCCAAGGCAGGGACGTGGTAAGTCGGTTCTAGGAAACCCCCTCCCCCCTCCCTCCGTTCCTGGCACCCCCTTCAAAAACAGCCCCGACTTGCCTGAGATGAGCCCCTGAGATGAGCGCTGCCTTTCATAGCCCCCCCCGGCCCCCCCAACCACTGCCTAATTAAGACCAAAAAAATTTAGAAACTGTCGGGCCTTGTGGATTCGCGGAAAAAGGTCCGTGCCCCCTCTGTGTCCGTCTCCCCCCTCGGGCGGGACTTTGTTCGAGTGTCCAACATCGTTCCAGAAAAAGATCACCACAAAGATCAGCTGACAAGGGCATCGTCCCCCCTGACCCCTTTTGGTGGCTTCTTCAAAACTGGCAAGGATGGTGCAGAGTCTTTCACCTGCCCCCACTCTCGGTGGTCAACAACCCAGGCCGCACCGTGCTTTTCGGCCATGTGCACTTGTACTGCTTTGGCTTGCGCTCTGCCACAATCGCTGGAGCATGTAGGGGGGAATTCCAGCGATGCCCCGTCAACATGAAAGGTTTACGGGGAGGCCGAGTGGACTGCAACGCAGCCCGGGGACGAAGCAGGGGGCAAAGGCGGAAGTGCGAACTTGACTTCGAGCCTTCGTCGCAGGCCGTCCAGCCCGGGGTAGCTCTTTAAATTTTGGACGACAAGGTTCATGACTGTGCCAGGGGAAAAGGGTGTGCTCCAGCCTAGCTCAAGGGCGGGGGAGCAGATTTCGCCGTTATCGCAACCCACCTTGCCCGCACAAGGTTTTTGTCCCCAGCCAGCGCTCGGTCTCGTTTTGGGGATGCCGCCCAGCTCCTGACCTGTGTGTGGACGGGGCTCCCAAAAAGATTTAAATTTCAAAATGGCCTGGTTTTCTGGGCCCGTGTGCCACCAGAGGGCCCTTGGGGGGGGAAAGAGCCCCTGCACCATCCCTGCTTTTTGAAAAGCGTGCGCCGAGCCCGAGAGCCCCGTCTGACCAGGAATCCACCCCCTACCCCGTGAGCGTACGAGATATAGCCCTTGGCCGTGCTTACTTCCATGTGTCGGTGGTAAGATGGACTTTTCCGGGCACAGATGCAGACAAAAGGTTTTTAAATTTTAGATGACCTGGCGGCCGGGCCCCGGGACGGCTTTTTTGGAAAAAAAAAAATGCCCGCTCGGGGATTGGTATTGGGGGCAGGCAAGGGCCATGACGTGGCGGAAACCCATTTTTTCCACCAACGGAAAGCAACATTTCCAAGGGCCCAAAAACCCGGGAATGCCCACATTAGGGTTTTGGCTTTGGGAGGGTTTGGGGTTAAAGTGTTTTTTTTTGCTCCCAAACCCGGAAGAAGAAGGTGGCGCTAGCTGGCCGTGTACCGGGGGGCAGGTCGTCAAAAATCGGAAGGAGAAGGGGTAGGATGGGTCTTGGTGTGCTGGTAGTACTGGGCGCGGTGGAGGCGAAGCGGGGCTGATCCCTGATCTGACTCGAGAGACATGGGCAGCTGAGGAAACACTTTGGGGGTGGTGTAGGAGGAGGGGGAGGGGAGAAGGGGTGTGACAGTGGTTGGAGGCCGGGTCGGTTTTGGCCTTTTTTGGCCAGGTTCCTCCATTTCAACTAGCATGTGATGTGACTAAATGTTGGTGTTGGGTTTAAACCCCCTAAAGGGTTTTGCCCCACTTATGCGTTTACGGCAAAAGGGGGGATTGACATCGTGCGTGAATCAAAAGGCTTGCTCAAAAAAGGCCCAGGCTTTAGAGGTCCCGACCTTTTTTACGGCGATAACGCACGGGGTTTTGCACGACCGTGGCTGGGGGGAAACATATCACGCTTCTGCGGCCGCCCTCTCCCTTTTTTAGGCGAGACCCTACTGACACTACCCCCATCGTTTCCTCCCGTCCCCGTGATGAAGCGCTCGCAAAACCCAAAATTTTGCGGAAAAGACCACGTTGGATCTGCAATTTCGTCTATCTCATCAACACAGGTGACTTCGCGTCCGAATTCTGCAACCCGGAGCGCGGGCTACAAGCAAGAGGGACTGCAAGATGTTACGACTGCCCGGGATTTTTGCCCATTGACCGGTTCCTTCTCCTCCCCTGATGGCATCAGTAACTGGGGGCAGAGCAGAGAAAAAGATCCCCTTTGGCCCCTTGATCTTTTAAAATGCCTTTGACCACAACCGCATTTTGTCATCAAAAGGTTTTCGAAAAGGATTATCCACAGTGGGGGGTACACGAGGACTTTGGGTGTTTCATGTTGGACGGGCTGATGATGCTGATAACACATTTGTGGCCGTGACTGGAGGAGAGGGGGTAAGACTGCTGGATGAGCTTGCTTAACCAAAAGGGCAGATTGGCCGCTGTTCGTTTACTGAGTTTCAGGGGCCCTGCCCCACATAAAGGGCCTGGGGTCCTGCAATGACGACCCGCTGGCATGCTGTTGTCGCCACACGGGGAAGGAGCACCTTCCTCGTACCCCCTACCCCATGCCCCCCCCCTCTTTTCGTTTTACCCCCCTTGAATTTCGTTTCCATGTAAAAAATATAAAATTTGAGGGGTATGGAAGATTTTTGAAGTCTCTTTTTAAAAAGAGGGCAAATCACCTTTCTCAAACCCTCAAATCAAGACAAAATTGCGGGGTTCAAATTAAATGCAAGTGGCTCTATCAACAAAGCGCCTTCCCCAAAGTGAAAAAAAATTATCTGAAATGTATACGGGAAATAAAAGGTTTTTTTTGGCACCTATAATTTCACCTGTGTGACTAAAAAATTTGCTGTATTCAAATTTAAATAAAAGAAACCTATGAACAAAGCTTGAAAACACCTGTCTGAAATGAAAACGGGATAATAAGGCCTCGTTCACACGGCTTATTTGGGCACGGATTGGCGCCGTACTCCGCGCCGGATTTGCGCTGCAGTACGGCGCCAATCAGTCCCTGTCATTACGGTAATCTACTGCTATCATAGAGAACAGTGGATTCCGTCGCTCCTTTTCGCTCGGCGAATCCGCCGGGCGGGGAGAAACTGACATGCACATTATTTACGGCGCGTACGCGCCGTAAACAATGCATTGTCTATGTGGCCGGGAGCGGCGCCCCCGCCGCGCCCCCGGCCCCGCCCCATCCCGCCCCTTATTCACGGCGGATTTGTGAGCTCAATACGGCTCACAAATCCGTCGGGAATAAGCCGTGTGAACACGGCCTAAAAGGTATTTTTTGGCACCTTTCAATTCACCTGTGGTGACTACAAAATTGCTGCATTCACATTTAACTACAAAGCTTGACTGACCAAAAGTGAAAAATGACCATGAAAAACTGTATGAATTGGTATTATTAAATAGTGTATTTTTTGGCACGCTTCAATTTCACCTGTGGTGCATACAAATATTGTCGCATTCACATTTTAGTGCAAGGTGCCTCAATGAACACAGCTGTAGTGCGCCAAAGTGAAAAAACACGTATCTGTAATGTATTCGGATATTAAAAGGTATTTTTGGCACCTTCCAAATTCCCTGTGGTGTCTACAAAATGTGCTGTATTTCACATTTAAGTGCAAGCTGCCTCAATGAACAAAGCTGTAGTGCGCCAAAGTGAAAAAACACGTATCTGAAATGTTATTCGGATAATAAAAGGTATTTTTGGTACCTATCAAACCTGTGCTGACTACAAAATTGCTGGATTCAAATTTTTAACTGCAAGGTGTCATATCAACAAAGCTGGAATGGGCAAAATTGAAAAGAAACCTTCGAAAGTATACTGATAATAAAAGTGGAGTTTTGCACCTAACAAAGAGACCTGCAGTTACTAGAAAAGATGTGTATCCTAATATAAGTCAGGCTGCCCAATATCCAGGAAATATTTCAATAGAAAACTGTTAATAATAAAGCTATTGCAATGTCTACACTAAGTCTTGGTGAACTATATCCAGTATTCTTTACAGAGCTTGTCTGTGTTCGCCCGCGGGGGCCACCCCCTCCGCTCCCCCTCGTGACTTTACAGCTGTAGATGCTCCTTTAAAATTCTCTACCTAACCTAATCTTCAAATCTCTGATCTAACTAAGTTGTAAGGATCACAGCTAACAGGAGAGCTTTCTCTGTGAAGAAATAGAATATTTTCGCTGAGCTGTTTGGACACAGGCAGAGCGCACGTCCTACTGCTATGAGACGCTGAGAGACACTGATCATGAACAGGAAGGGCTGTTCTATGTAAAACTAGGTCATGTGATTTTTCCAGCCAATCGCAACCATACACATCCCAGTCATGACGTCGCACACACATCTCACCCTGCTCTATTCTGTAAGCTGATTTGCTGGCTGCCAAAATGACAGGAAGCGCCGAAAATGGCGCGATATTAATAGATGATGCACAGATTTTAACTTAAATTATCGCATGATCTAAAAAATTCGATCAACATAAAACTGTGCCGATTTCAACTTTGTCGATAATAATCGCTCAACACTAGTCAAGAAGGCATTGGTCAGATGCTTGAATAATAAAAAGCTACAAGAGGTCATGTAAGATGATATCCCAAATTACCTTTTGTCAGTTCTGTTTTTAATTCATGCTCCTTCTTCTCTTCTGTTGTCTCCTCATGTTTTTTCCCTGAGGCAAGTGTAAAATAAATGTTATTGACTTTGAGCTTATACTACTTTTTTAATCATCGTAGAACTGTAGGTTATATCAAATAATAAGTCAGGTGTTTACCAATTTGTTTTTTCTTGGGTTCTCTTTGCTCTTCATGCTTTTGCTTGAACTCTTTTGGCTCTTCAGACTTTTTTGTTGGTAATGATACTTTTTGATACTTTATTAGTATGGTTTCTGCAAAGTATTTATCAATAAAATAGTTTTTACCTTATATTTTAGGAAATAAAACTATAAAGTTATAAATGTTGGGGTATGTCAGATAAAATGATTTACCTTTTTTGGGTTCTGCTGGCAATTCATGTTTTATCTTGACTTCTGTTGACTCCTTCATCTTTTTTTACTGGGATCTCTATAAATTCATTTAAAGTAGAATATGATACCATATATACATATTTTCTAATTTAATATAATAATTTTAGATCATGTCAGGTGATTTTTCTAGCTGCCTTTCTCACAGGGGCATAACAAGTAATCATAACCTCCCATAGCAAAATGAAATGGGGCCCTGCCACTGAGTGATAGGAAAAATGAAATCATAGTACACATACATTAGCCATATTTAAGAGTATGGATAGAAGAAATCCCATAGCACACCAAGCCTCACTAACTAGTTATCCCCTGCCAAAAAAAAAACAATGTTCTTGCAACTCAGTGGCCCCTTCAGTCTATGTGGTCCATGTGTGTTTCTATGTGTGTTTCTGATTCAGCTATAGTTTCTCCCTTGTTTCCTTATTTTCAATTGGTAATTCAAGTTTTTCTAAACTTATTTTGGCTTTTCATGTTTTCTCACATAGGCACATGCCTTCTATATCTGTGGTACTGTGCAATAAATCAAAAACATGTGTAAACATAAATATATTAGTATAATAATCAAGACAAACTCAATCTAAACATGAGAAATAAAAATTCTGGAGCATGTTCTTTCACAGCTCTTTATTTTGCTGTTTCTCTATTATTCCTTCTAGAAATGAATTACTGAATTAGTCAGCAGGGTGTTGCCAATCGGGAATTTGTCCCTAACAGTCTGACAGTGACAAATCAGTGCTGACAGAGTCAGTGTGTGCAGGAGCATACCCCTCTGAAAACTGGGAAGGTAACACCCATCTGACTGTTTCATAATACATTTCTATAAGTAAAAAAAGAGGAACAGCTCAACACAAAGTTATCAGAAGATGCTACAGAATTATTTGACAGGGAACACAAATACATGGAATGGTAGGAGAGATCACTGTCTCTGTCTCTAGTCTCTAAACATGTCAAATAATATACATATATACACTCACCGGCCACTTTATTAGGTACACCTGTCCAACTGCTCGTTAATACTTAATTTCTAATCAGCCAATCACATGGCGGCAACTCAGTGCATTTAGGCATGTAGACATGGTCAAGACAATCTCCTGCAGTTGAAACCGAGCATCAGTATGGGGAAGAAAGGTGATTTTAGTGCGTTTGAACGTGGCATGGTTGTTGGTGCCAGAAGGGCTGGTCTGAGTATTTCAGAAACTGCTGATCTCCTGGGATTTTCACGCACAACCATCTCTAGGGTTTACAGAGAATGGTCCGAAAAAGAAAAAACATCCAGTGAGCGGCAGTCCTGTGGGCGGAAATGCCTTGTTGATGCCAGAGGTCAAAGGAGAATGGGCAGACTGGTTCGAGCTGATAGAAAGGAAACAGTGACTCAAATAGCCACCCGTTACAACCAAGGTAGGCAGAAGAGCATCTCTGAACGCACAGTACGGCGAACTGTGAGGCAGATGGGCTACAGCAGCAGAAGACCACACCGGGTGCCACTCCTTTTAGCTAAGAACAGGAAACTGAGGCTCCAATTTGCCCAAGCTCATCAAAATTGGACAGTAGAAGATTGGAAAAACGTTGCCTGGTCTGATGAGTCTCGATTTCTGCTGCGACATTCGGATGGTAGGGTCAGAATTTGGCGTCAACAACATGAAAGCATGGATCCATCCTGCCTTGTATCAACTGTTCAGGCTGGTGGTGGTGGTGTCATGGTGTGGGGAATATTTTCTTGGTATTCTTTGGGCCCCTTGGTACCAATTAAGCATCGTTGCAACACCTTGTCGAATCTATGCCGAAGAATTGAGGCAGTTCTGAAGGCAAAAGGGGGTCCAACCCGTTACTAGCATGGTGTACCTAATAAAGTGGCCGGTGAGTGTGTATATATATATATATATAATATATATATATATATATATATATATATATATATATATATATATATAAGGCAAATTATGTCACTGTAACCAATTCTCAGTCATGCTAATATAGTCATGCTAATCTGTGGAAAGAAGATTATGTGGCAATACTGAAGCAACATTTCAAGACAGCAGCCAGAAAGTTAAAGCTTGGGCGGAAATGGGTCTTCCAAATGGACAATGACCCAAAGCTTACTGCCAAACTGGTTACAAAGTGGCTTAAGGATAACCAAGTCAATGTTATGGAGTGGCCATCACAAAGCCCTGATCTCAATCCTATTGAAAACATATGGACAAAGTTGAAAAGGCAGGTGAAAGCAAAGCGACCTACAAGCATGGTTCAGTTACACCAGTTCTGTCAGGAGGAGGAAAGGGTCAGAATTCCTACCAACTATTGTAAGAAGTTTGTGAAAGGATAACCAAAACATTTGATCCAAGTCATATAGTTTAAGGGCAATGCTACCAAATACTAATGAAATGTATGTAAACTTTTGACTTTGCAGAAAGTAATAAAAATGCCTTTAAAAATTCTCTCTCATTATTCTGGCATCTGGCAAATAATTTTGGTAATCCCAATTGACCTGAAACAGGTAAGCTTTGTTCTGATTTCATGTCAGATAGTGAGAAAAACATGGGTCTGGGGCTCCATGCAAGATCTCGGCTTATGGGGTAAGGATGATTGTGAGAAAAGTCTGGAATCAGCCCAGAACTACATGGGAGGACATGGTCAATAACCCGAATAAAGCTGGGACTAAAGTCTCAAATATTCCTTTTGGCAACACACTACGCCGCCATGGATTAAAATCCTACAGGACATGCAAGGTCCCCATGCTCACGCCAGCACATTGCCAGGCCCATTTGAAGTTCGCCAATGACCATCTGGATGATCCATAGGAGGCATGGGAGAAGGTCATGTGGTCAGCTGAGACCAAAATCGAATTTTTTGGTGCCAACTCTACTCGCTGAGTTTGGAGGAAGAAGAATAATGAGAACAACCCCAAGAACAGCGTCCCAACCCTGAAGCAGGGAGGGTAGAAACAGCATACTTTGGGGGTGCTTTTCTTCAAAGGGGACAGACCAACTGCACTGTATTGAAGTTAGGATGGATGGGACCACGTATTGCGAGACTTTAATTATAAAATTTTTATTATAAATATATACACACACGTGGATAAGATCATTGGTACGCTTCCGTTAATGAAAGAAAAACCCCAAATGGTAAATGAAATAACTTGAAACTGACACAATTTAAATATATTGAAACTCACCTAATGAAAATCAGACATTGCTTTTAAATTGGCTCAACGGAAAAATTATAAAAAAAAAAAAAAAAAGAATGAAACTGGCCTGGATAAAAATGATGGTACTCTTAACTTAGCCCCTTAAAGGGGTGTTTTCGCTTATCTGTAATGATGGGGACAGTAAAAATAAGTACTTTAGCAATTGGTTTGTATTACCAAAATCATTTAGTATAGCAGCTATTAGCTAATCTGTAAGTCGCAAGAGCTAAATCTGAAGCCTGAGGTTGGGGTACGCCCCTTTTGCTGTGATTGTTTGCCTGATATTTAGTTCAGTCCTGGTCGGGACACGCTTCATATGTGGGACACACCCCCTTTGCTGTGATTGGCTGCCTGCACTTAATTCCCTCTGAGTTGTGTAAAAATTAATCTGAAACTGGCTCCCCCAGCTTTCTGTGCTGGCTGCTGTTTGTGTCTGTGTAATAAAGGCTGCCTGCGTTCTCCATGCTCCTCTCACAGTGATAGCTCTATGTGAAGGTTCTGGGGAATTACTGAGTCTCTGGTTGTTAGATTCATTCTCCCCACCCATATAACATGCCCTTATACACTCTGCTATACACAGAGTGCATTTCTCACATTTGTTTAATCATTTTAGGCTTGTCTGTATAACTTTTTACAGCAATACAGGTGTTCTGGTTACAAAGAGCTTGTGGAGGGAGGTGACAGCTCTGCAGACATGAGAACTGACCATTGCTGGAGGTCTGTAGAGCTGTGACATCCTCACTCTCCCTGTTCACACAGAATGATGATAATGATGACTGATGAGGGAGCAGGTAGGGGTTGGGATGACTTCACCACTCTTCAGTGAGGGAAAGCATGCCTACTGGGAGGAGAGATGTGCCCCTGGATTTGAAGCTGTAAGAGAGAGAGAAACAGAAGCACACAGTGTGCCCTGACCACAGGCATGCTATATAGATAGCCTTGGGGCTATTCTAGGTCTCCAGGGCTGACTGTACAAACATTCCCTGGGCTCCATCGGGTCACTGGGAGTTCTGATGCCCCAATGGAGCAGGAAATCTCTTTTGATTATGCCGCGGTCAAAGGGTTAGAACCTGGGGAGTGGAGGAAACCTTCACAGAGACTGCTCTAGGAACACAGCTGTTAACCAACAGTTATGGCTCTGTCAGCAGCGACGCCTTTTGGCATCCCTGCAGACCTGCACTGCCCCCTATCAAAAGTTGGCGGCCATTCAATAAAGGGTTAATATTTGTTGAAAAACCTTTTTTTTAACATTCTTACTCATGGAAGCATGGCATTTGTATGGTATGCTTACTTTGATTTTTATCCACTCAAAATAAATTTTGGATATTTTACCATGAAGCCTGGTGTGGACTTACAAGTTTCCATTTTCTAAAGGTTGTCTTCTCTAGACTGCATTTTTCAACTTCCACAATCATGTTTCAATAAGATTTAGAGCAGAGCTCATAGAAACCACTTCAGAATAGTTCAATGCTTTGCTTTTAGCCATTTTTGGATGTTTTTAGTTGTGTGTTTTGGGTCATTATCTTCATGGAGCACCCATGCCCTACACCTGAGACCAAGCTTTCTTACAATGGGCAGCACATTTTACTCCAGAACGCCTTGATAGTCTTGAGATTTGTGGCTTGTTTACTATCACTTTTTATTATCTGCTTTCATAAGTGTTTTCCTCCTCGATAGTCTTCCACTTTAGCAAAGACATCAATGGATGGTACAATCTGACACTGATGTGCCTTGACCTCGGAGTTCAACTCTAATCTCTTTGAAAATTTTTCTGGACTCTCTGGTTACTATTCATTTTATCTGTCTCTTTAATTTGTAATTCATTTTCCTCTTGTGGAAACATCCATTGAGGCTGGATTCAGTCCCATAAACCTTATACTTCTGAATAATATGTGCAGCCTTACCTTATAGCCTTTACCATTAACATGTTGGTCTATAATTTCCTTTCTAATCTCCTGAGACTCTCACCTTAGCTTTCTTTGGTCCATGTTCAGTGTGCTACACATCATAATACCTATAAGCTCAGTGACTGCTTTTTACACCTTAAATAGGCAGACTGTCTGATTAAAAGTTTGAAGAAGCTAATTACAGGACACACCTTAATTAACATGTGCCAATGGTCAAATTATTTTCAATCTTTTCTAGGGGTTCCATCACCTATGTCCAAGCAAGTTTTTTTTTTTCCATTTAAACCACAAGTCAAACACAATGTCTGATTTTCATTAGATATTTTGTAAATGCAAAATTATTTATTTTGGCAGTTTTAAGTATTGGTAATTAAATATTTTAGTGAACATTTGGGGTTATTCTTTCTTTAACAGGAGGGTATCAAGAATTATGTTTAAAAATTACAGTGACAGGATTCACCATGTAAATTAGTAAAAATATATTTAACCCATCTTAGCTTCCGCTGGCAATTCATGTTTTTTCTTTTAGTGTATCATTCCTTTGGTTTTCACGAGAGTCTCTGTAATGTAATTTTTAATTAATTTGTCTACAGTATAGTGCTGACATATCCTTCAGCACTATAAAGATATATCAATCACATCAGTCCCTGTTCACTTTGGGGCTCACATTCTATATTCCATTAGTATTTTTTGGAGTGTGAGAAGAAACCCATGCAAACTTGGTGAGCACATACAAACCTCAAGCACATGTTGCATTTAGTTGGATTTAAACCCAGGACCACAGCAGTGCAAACCAGAAGTGCTAAAGTCTTAACCACAGAACCAGTTGCTTAATACAATTACCATTTTAAAGGTTCACCATGCTCTAAGAAATTAATTAGCACATGGACATTGGGATGCTAGAGAACAGCACTGCAATGCAGGTCACTAGAATTGAACTATTTGGTCCCCAGAATTTAATTATTTTCTATAGTTCTACTAGGAAGTAGACTCAATGAGGGTCAGACTGCTCTACATTTCAAAGTTAGTATTTTATGTATATGTATCATTGGTTTACCAGTTTAGGGAGGGTGCCAAGTTGGAAAGGAAATGAGTCCATTCTGCCACAAAAAAAGGTGTATTTGAATGCAGTGTATGACTGTCTAAGATGAGAGGTCATAAAGCACCCTGCATGAGGAGATAGGTAAAAGAAGACGGCAATACTGGGGACAGCACAAGCTAGTGTAAGACATGCTGTTTCCAGAGCTGTGTCCCTTATTCTGTAAGATTCAGCAGTATTAAAGTATTTTATGCTCAAATCTGCTGTTTTCACGTGAAAAGAATCATATAAAGAGTCCGTTTTTTTCATGCCCTGCCCACCTAAGGCTAGTCCCGCCCACCTCAACTGATAAACCTATTATTTTGAATAGGTAGAACCATGTGATTAACTGCCAGGGCGGGGCTAGCCTTTGGTGGGCGGGGCTAACACCTGCTCACGAATAAGATTTGAGCATTAAATACTCTAAAACTGCTGCATCTTACAGAATAAGGGACACAGCGCTGGAAACAGCATGTCTGTCACTAGCTTGTAAGGTCCTCAGCTGGGGTTTAATCTATGTGACAGATTTCCTTTAAATGTAAGGAGACCAATATAACCTCTGCTGGGACGAGTTGTGGTAGAGAAGAATTACAAACTGGGAAGATGTTACTAGATTTATTATTTTGTTCTCTTCTTGACTGCGTACTATGGCCATTTGTCTGATCTGCATCATAACATTCACTATAACACTCTGCAGGCTGTCTGTGTTGGCACACTATGATTCTGTGTCACCGAGAATTATTTAAACTTTTTCAGTGTTTTTTAATGTCTTTTAGTTTGCCCTGAGATCAGAGAACAATCTATTGTAACATTTCTGCCAAATAATCTTTGCTGCATCCATATTTTGGTGTAGACAAGACCTGGGCAAAGTACGGCCCCCGGGCCGCATCCGGCCTGCCAGCTCGTCGGATGCGGCCCGCGGCATACCATGCCCAGGTCTGCTAATAGTATTCTGCGGCCCACTGTGGCCGGGTATTGCTGAGAGGCCGCCGCGGGCCGTCAGCGCTACTATTGCTGGTGAATTAGGCAGCGACGCGATGAACTCCGCTCACTGCGCCGCTGCCTCTCCTGGGCGCACACAGAGTAATAACTCTGTGCAGACCCAGGAGCTGACGGAGGAGCGTCCCGGCGCCGGCGGCATGACGTCATCACGCCCACCAGCCCGCGAAGCTCCTCGGATAGAAGATGAGTGCGCTCGGCCAGGAAGGAGGTAAGCCAAGGTGAGTATTAGTGTTTGTTATTTTGGTCATAAAACTATATACCTGCCTGTGGGAAGCCCGAGCTTTATACCTGCCTGTGGAAAGCCCTATCTATATGCCTGCCTGTGGGAAGCCCTATCTATATACCTGCCTGTGGGAAGCCCTATCTATATACCTGCCTGTGGGAAGCCCTATCTATATACCTGCCTGTGGGAAGCCCTATCTATATGCCTGCCTGTGGGAAGCCGTTATCTATATACCTGCCTGTGGGAAGCCCTATCTATATGCCTGCCTGTGGAAAACCCTATCTATATGCCTGCCTGTTGGAAGCCCTATCTATATACCTGCCTGTGGGAAGCCCTATCTATATACCTGCCTGTGGGAAGCCCTATCTATATGCCTGCCTGTGGAAAGCCCTATATATATACCTGCCTGTGGAAAGCCGTGTCTATATACCTGCCTGTGGGAAGCAGCTATATACCTGCCCGTGGGAAACCATATCTATATACCTGATTGTGGGAAGCCCTATCTATATACCTGCTTGTGGGAAGCAGCTATATACCTGCCTGTGGGAAGCCCTATCTATATACCTGCCTGTGGGAAGCCCTATCTATATACCTGCCTGTGGAAAGCCCTGTCTATATACTTGCCTGTGGATAGCCCTGTCTATATACCTGCCTGTGGAAAGCCCTGTCTATATACCTGCCTGTGGAAAGCCCTATCTATATGCCTGCCTGTGGGAAGCCCTATCTATATACCTGCCTGTGGGAAGCCCTATCTATATGCCTGCCTGTGGAAAGCCCTATCTATATGCCTGCCTGTGGAAAGCCCTATCTATATACCTGCCTGTGGGAAGCCCTATCTATATACCTGCCTGTGGGAAGCCCTATCTATATGCCTGCCTGTGGAAAGCCCTATCTATATGCCTGCCTGTGGAAAGCCCTGTCTATATACCTGCCTGTGGGAAGCAGCTATATACCTGCCTGTGGGAAGCCATATCTATATACCTGATTGTGGGAAGCCCTATCTATATGCCTGCTTGTGGGAAGCAGCTATATATATACCTGCCTGTGGGAAGCCCTATCTATATACCTGCCTGTGGGAAGCCCTATCTATATACCTGCCTGTGGAAAGCCCTGTCTATATACTTGCCTGTGGATAGCCCTGTCTATATACCTGCCTGTGGATAGCCCTGTCTATATACCTGCCTGTGGATAGCCCTGTCTATATACTTGCCTGTGGATAGCCCTGTCTATATACCTGCCTGTGGGAAGCCCTATCTATATACCTGCCTGTGGGAAGCCCTATCTATATACCTGCCTGTGGGAAGCCCTATCTATATGCCTGCCTGTGGGAAGCCCTATCTATATACCTGCCTGTGGGAAGCCCTATCTATATGCCTGCCTGTGGAAAGCCCTATCTATATGCCTGCCTGTTGGAAGCCCTATCTATATACCTGCCTGTGGGAAGCCCTATCTATATGACTGCCTGTGGAAAGCCCTATATATATGCCTGCCTGTGGAAAGCCCCGTCTATATACCTGCCTGTGGGAAGCAGCTATATACCTGCCCGTGGGAAACCATATCTATATACCTGATTGTGGGAAGCCCTATCTATATACCTGCTTGTGGGAAGCAGCTATATACCTGCCTGTGGGAAGCCACTATCTATATACCTGCCTGTGGGAAAGCCCTATCTATATACCTGCCTGTGGAAAGCCCTGTCTATATACTTGCTGTGGATGCCCTGTCTATATACCTGCCTGTGGAAGCCCTGTCTATATACCTGACCTGTGGAAAGCCCTATCTATATGCCTGCTGTGGGAAGCCCTATCTATATTCCTGCCTGTGGTAAGCCCTATCTATATGCTGCCTGTGGAAAGCCCTATCTATATGCCTGCCTGGGGGGGAAACCCTATCTATATACTGCCTGTGGGAAGCCCTATCTATATACCTGCCTGTGGGAAGCTATCTATATGCCTGCCTGTGGGAAAGCCCTATCTATATTGCCTGCCTGTGGAAAGCCCTGTCTATATACCTGCCTGTGGGAAGCAGCTATATACCTGCCTGTGGGAAGCCATATCTATATACCTGATTGTGGGGAACCATCTATCTATATACCTGCTTGTGGGAAGCAGCTATATACCTGCCTGTGGGAAGCCCTATCTATATACCTGCCTGTGGGAAGCCCTATCTATATACCTGCCTGTGGAAAGCCCTGTCTATATACTTGCCTGTGGATAGCCCTGTCTATATACCTGCCTGTGGATAGCCCTGTCTATATACCTGCTGTGGATAGCCTGTCTATATACTTGCCTGTGGATAGCCCTGTCTATATACCTGCCTGTGGAAAGCCCTGTCTATATACTGCCTGTGAGAGCCCTGTCTATATACCTGCCTGTGGGAAGCCCTACCTGCTTGTGGGGAGACCTAACTAGCTATATACCTGCCTGTATGGAGCCCGAACTAGCTATATACCTGCCTGTGTGGAGCTTTAATTATATTCCTGCCTGTATGGAGCCCTAAATAGCTATATACCTTTCTGTTTGGAGCCTAAAATATACCTGCCTGAGGGGTGCTATATCTATCTCTATACCTGCTTGAGGGGAGCTATATCTATCTATATACCTGCTTGAGGGGAGCTGTACCTATCTATATTCCTGGCTGAGGGGAGCTGTACCTATCTATATTCTGCCTGTGGGGAGCTGTACCTATCTATATTCCTGCCTGAGGGGAGCTGAACCTCTCTATATACCTGCCTGTGGGGAGCTGTATCTAAATACCTGCCTGTGGGGAGCTGTATCTATCTATATACCTGCCTGTGGGAGCTGTATCTATCTATATACCTGCCTGCGGGTACCTATATCTATATACCTGACTGACTGAGTGGAGCTGTATATACCTGACTGACTGAGGGGAGCTGCATATACCTGCCAGACTGAGGGGACATACATCTACATACCTACCTTACTGAGGAGAGCTGTATATACCTGCCTTACTGTGTACCATGAGTAAGGCAGGTATATAGATACATCCCCCAGTAAGTTTCCACAAAAATAATCACCCAAAAACCTATTTTTCCCCCCGTTCACCCTATGTTTTTATTAGTCCAGCCCTCAAAAAGCATTGCACTATTTCATGCGGCCCGATGGGAAAATTAATTGCCCACCCCTGGTGTAGACTATAGAGTTGTAATTTTGTCCTGGTATAATGTTATCATTTGTGCAACTATGATCTATTTTTTTTTATGATCTATAGCCTCTGCTTGAATTATTGTCTGTGTAGGGTGTGCATCTGGGGTGCCTACACAATTGGGTGCCAGAGGGGATGCTAGAAAGCTATTTTTTCCTTATTGGTGGTGTCACACATGGCTGTTTTTATACAACTGCTGTTTTTGAGCCTTATCCAAAAGTAGATTAAGCAGAAGATAGAATTACTCCTTTATATTCCACATTTGCTTTTAGTCCTTTCCTGGATTTGGCTAAAAAACCTAGAGAGGCAGTTTGACACAATCAATAGGGTGGGGTAGCATCACACACCACACTTTTTTGAAGAAAAAACAAACACAAAAAAAATACAGTTTTGTGTCAGTGCTTTTGTCCAGATGAGAATTCAAAAGTAAGAACCTATAGAATACTTCTGCTCGATCCACATCTGTCTTTGGTTAAAAATCTGTATCAGAAACTGAAGTAGTGATTTTTTCGAAATAAAAAAAATGTGTTTAGGATTGGATAAGCATTAATTTTTGGGGAAAAAAAACTGTTTTGGTGTCATTTAATTCAAGCTATGCTGCCTATATGCTGCCTATAATACCCTGTTTCCCCGAAAATAAGATATTGTCTTATATTATTTTTTGCTCCTAAAGACGAGCTAAGACTTATTTTTAGGGGATGTTTTTTTTTTGTGTGAACAATAATTCACATTTATTGGTGAACAACACATCAACATGTATTAATATACTGTAGTGATTTCATCACAAACATCAGCATAAGCAGCCAAACTCTGAATTTCATAACTAAAAATGCACTAGGTCTTATTTTCGGGGAAACTGTGTAGCAGCAGTCAAAAGTTACCTAAATGTTATCAAGTAAATATAAAGCACTACAAACATTGATTTTTCTTTTGTACCATTTTTTCTCACTTGTTTTTTCTTGTGGATGCATGAACTGAGTAGAGCGTTTTTTCAGGATGTTGTTCTCCCATTATGCTCCACTGTGTTTTTTTTCTGCTTAAAAAACATGTGGAAATTCATATTCCCTATTTTTCCTGATGATTGCGGCATTTTGTTCACTTTACAAATCTTGTACTTTCTGACAGAATCATGATTCCTATGACCTATGAATCACAGTACTTATGGGAAAAATGCACAAGGAACAATCCCAATAAAAATCTTTATTTAGGAACGTTATTTGTAAAAATAAAACTATAAAACTAATAATGAAACTATATAAAATAAAATAATGTAAAATGTAATATATAATTAATATCAAATTAAATAATAATATAAAATTATAACACCAATACAGCATCTATGATAAATCCCGTTCTTAATCAGGTACTTACGGAGTTATAGCAGTATTATCAGTGATTACAAAAACATCTCAGCAGGCAAGAAATAAAATAAAAGCAGTTAAAATATTATCATATTTCTAAATAAAAATAAATTTTGTGAATTTTAAAATTTTGTTAAAATTTTTATATTTTTCTTTTCTTCTTCTTTCTTCTTCCAAATGTAGGTCAGGATTTTGCAAGTTGTAAAACCTTTTTATCAAAAATTTTTTTGTTTTAATTTTTAATTTTTTTCTTTTCCTGTATTAAATTAAACACATTTTATTTGATCACTGTTGATATTGTATTTTCCTGCTCTTAGCCTATATTCTATATACTGCTGTAACCAACACATTGTGTCCCCATGGGACCTGAGGTGTGCCAAACAACATCACCATACTTTATAATCACTGAGATAATATTTTAACAGCTTTTATTTTATTTCTAGCCTGCTGTGATGTATTTTCAATCACTGTGATAACTCTGTAACTACTAAATTGAGAACGGAATTTATCGCAGATGCTGTATTAATTTTATAATTTTATATGATATAATTTTATATTAATTTGACATTATATAATTTTATATTAACTTGACATATTTTTTAATTATTTAGTTTTATATTAATTTTATATTTAATTTTATACAGTTTGTTCACATTAGCTGTGTTACCCATTGAATCCGTGGGTTCTACTCCAAGCTCTGCAAAGTATACATGCCCTGGGTTGATTAATCAGCTATCCATTGGAGACCGAGTGAGTTGAAGCGGACTTTCTTTGTTTACAAATACAAGTTAGTTCATATCAGTTTAGTGGTGTTATTTGGAAAAGAAGTGATATCTTTTGCCTATTGGCTATAAGAGTTTGTTAAGCATGGACCCAGCTGTCTGTCACGAATACTGTTGAGTATTTTCTGGTACACAGTCCATGGCACTTGCAATGCGCAACATTTATGAATGGCCACTTTCAAACATCCTGTTGATTGCTACACTAAACTACCGAGACATCTGATAGCTGAGTCGGCACCACTTTTCATACATATCCCCCAAAGTCTCTAAGAACCACACACTTTTATCCTGGGATCTATGGTTAGCTAAAAACAATCCTCCATGAGAAAAAAACTTCTCTCCCAAGTGATGACAGAGTCTGTTAGACATCTAGTGAAAATTTTTTTGCAATATTTTTACGGAAGGTTTTTAACATATCTGTGAATGTTAAACTAAATGCTTTTAGATAGGATCTCCATAACATCCAACATTCCATTCTATGCTGAAGGATCTCCATAACATCTAAGTGAATAATGGTGAATTTCCATTTATATCAAATGTATGTATAATGCTTGTACAAAAAATATGGGAATTTTCAAATAACATATCTTGCTACCAGTTTTGGTCTTGATTATTAGTTCATGTATTTATTTGAATGCTACTAACTCTTAGGCTATGTTCACACGGCTTAACTGCGGGGCGTAACTTCGCCCCGCAATTACGCCGTGGGGGAGGGGGGCGGGGGGGGACGGGGGAGTGAGTGGGGGCCAGCACTTCGCCGGCCCATAGACAATCACTGCTAGCGGCGCGTAAATGCCGCTAGAAAGTGACATGTCAATTATCTCCCCGCCCGGCGGCTTCGCCAGGCGTGGAGAGGAGACGTAATCCATAGTTCTATATGAGAACTGTGAATTACCATAATGAATGGGCCGTTTTCGGCCCTTAATTGGCGCACTCCGGCGCGTAAATACGGACCGAAATACGGCCCATTTTAAGCCGTGTGAACATAGCCTTACTGCTTCTGAGTGTCCACAGTGTGATAATTGATACAATTATTTCCTTATCATATTTTATAAATTGTTACATAATAATGTATGCTTTTCATCATTTTACCTTTCTTGGGTTCTGCCAGCAATTCTTGTTTTTTCTTAGATTCTTCTGGCTCTTCATGTTTTTTCTTTGGTTCTCCAGGCTCTTCATGTTTTGTTCTGGGTTCCACTGACTCTTCATGTTTTTTCTTTGGTTCTGCTGGCTCTGCATGTTCTGCCCTCAGTTCTGCTAACTCTTCATGCTTTTTCTTTGGTTCTGCTGGCTCTGCATGTTCTGCTGACTCTTCATGTTTTTTCTTTGGTTCTGCTGGCTCTACATGTTTTGCCTTGGGTTTTGTCCGCTCTGAATGTTCTGCCCTAGGTTCTGCTGGTTCTGCAAGCTTTTTCTTGGATTCTGCTGGCTCTACATGTTTTGTCTTTAGTTCTGCTGGCTCTAAATGTTTTGTCCTGGGTTCTGCTAACTCTTCATGTGTTTTCTTTGGTTCTGCTGGCTCTACATGTTTTGCCTTCGGTTTTGCCGACTCTGCATGCTCTGCCCTAGGTTTTGCTGGCTCTACATGCTTTTTCTGGAGTTTTGCCGACTCTTCAAGTTTTATCTTTGGTTCTGCTGACTCTACATGCTCTTTTCTAGGTTCTGGTGGCTCTACTTGCTTTTTCTTGGATTCTGCTGGCTCTACATGTTTTGTTCTGGGTTCCGCTGACTCTTCATGTTTTGTCTTTGGTTCTGCTGGCACTACATGTTTTGCCTTGGGTTTTGCTGGCTCTGCATGTTCTACCCTAGATTCTGCTGGCTCTACAAGCTTTTTCTTGGATTCTGCTGGCTCTACATGTTTTTTCTTTGGTCCTGCTGGTTCTTCATGTTTTTTCTTTGGTTCTACTGACTCTTCATGTGTTTTCTTTGGTTCTGCTGGCTCTACATGTTTTGCCTTGGGTTTGGCTGGCTCTGCATGTTCTGCCCTAGGTTTTGCTGGCTCTACATGCTTTTTCTGGGGTTCTGCCGACTCTTCAAGTTTTATCTTTGGTTCTGCTGACTCTACATGTTTTGTCTTATTTTTTGCCAGCTCTGCATGCTCTTTTCTAGGTTCTGGTGGGTCTACTTGCTTTTTCTTGGATTCTGCTGGATCTACATGTTTTGTCCTGGGTTCTGCTGACTCTTCATGTTTTTTCTTTAGTTTTCCTGGCTCTACATGTTTTGTCTTAGGTTTTGCGGGCTCTGCATGTTCTTCCCTAGATTCTGCTGGCTCTACAAGCTTTTTCTTGGATTCTGCTGGCTCTACATGTTTTTTCTTTGGTCCTGCTGGTTCTTCACGTTTTTTCTTTGGTACTGCTGGCTCTACATGTTTTGCCCTGGGTTCTGCTGGCTCTTCATGTTTTTTCTTTGGTTCTGATGGCTCTGCATGTTCTTTCCTCGTTTCTGCTAACTCTTCATGTTTTTTTTTTGTTTCTTCTGGCTCTACATGTTTTGCCTTGGATTTTGTCCACTCTGCATGTTCTGCCCTGTGTTCTGCTGGCTCTACATGCTTTTTAATGGATTCTACCGGCTCTACATGTTTTTTCTTTGGTTTTGTTGGCTCTACATGTTTTGTCTTGGGTTCTGCTGACTCTTCATGTGTTTTCTTTGGTTCTGTTGGCTCTACATGCTTTGCCTTGGGTTTTGCCGGCTCTGCATGTTCTACCCTAGGCTCTGCTGGCACTACATGCTTTTTCTTGGATTCTGCTGGCTCTGCATGTTTTTTCTTTGGTTCTGCTAGTTCTACATGTTTTGCCTTGAGTTTTGCTGACTTTCCATGTTCTGCCATAGGTTCTGCTCGTTCTACATGCTTTTTCTTCGATTCTACTGGCTCTACATGTTTTTTCTTTGGTTCTGCTAGCTCTGTATGTTTTGTCCTGGGTTCAACTGACTTTTCATGTTTTTTATTTGGTTCTGCTTGCTGTACATGTTTTGCCTTGGGTTTTGCCAGCTCTGTATGTTCTGCCCTAGGTTCTTCAGGTTCTATATGCTTTTCCTTGGATTCTGCTGGCTCTATATGTTTTGTCATTGGTTCTGCTGTCTCTGCAGGTTTTTTTCTGGGTTCTGCTGACTCTTCTTGTTTTTTCTTTGGTTCTGCTGACTCTATATGTTTTGTCTTGGGTTTTTCCAGCTCTGCATGTTTTGCCCTATGTTCTGCTGGCTCTGCATGCTTTTTCTTGGATTCTGCTGGCTCTACATGTTTTTTCTTTGGTTCTGCTGGCTCTATATGTTTTTTCTTGGGTTTTGTCATCTCTGCATGTTCTGTCCTAGGTTCTGCTTGCTCTACATGCTTTTTCTTGGGTTCTGTCAACTCTTCAAGTTTTATCTTTGGTTTTGCTGTCTCTACATGTTTTGTCCGGGATTCTGCTGACTCTTCATGTTCTTCCCTAGGTTCTGCTGGCTCTAGATGTTTTGTCTTTGGTTTTGTTGGCTCTGCATGTTCTTCCCTAGGTTCTGCTGGCTCTAGATGTTTTTTCTTGGATTCTGCTAGCTCCACATGTTTTTTCTGTGGTTCTGCTGGCTCTACGTGTTTTGTCTTGAGTTTTTCCAGCTCTGTATGTTCTTTCCTAAGTTCTTCTGGCTCTACATGCTGTTTTTTGGATTCTGCTGACTCTACATGTTTTTTCTTTGGTTCTGCTGGCTCATCACGTTTTTTCCTGGGCTCTACTGTCTCTTCATATTTTGTCTTTTGGCCTGCTGGCTTTACATGCATTTTCATGAGGTTTGCTGGCTCTTCATGTTTTTTCTTATGTTCTGCTGTCTCTACATGTTTTGTTTTAGGTTCTGCCATTGCTACATGTTTTGTTTTAGGTTCTGCTGACTCTGCATGTTTTGTTTTGGGTTTTGCTGGCTTTACATGTTTTTCCTTGGGTTCTTCTTGATCTTCATGCTTTTTCTTGGGTTTTGATGGCTGCTCTTGTTTTGTCTGGGGTTCTGCTGGTTTTGCATGCTTTTTCTTATGCTCTGCTAGCTTTTCAAGCTTTTCCTTAGGTTTTGCTGTTTCTACATGTTTTGCCTTTGGTTCTTCTGGCTCTACATGTTTTTTCTTTGATTCTGCTGATTCTTCATATGTTTTCTTAGGGTCTACTGGCTCTTTATGTTTTTTCTTGGGTTCTGCTGACTCCACATGTTTTTTCTTAAGACCTGCTGGTTCACCATGCTCTTCATGTTTCTTCTTAGGTTCTGTTGGCTCTTTGTGCTTTTTCAAATGTTTTGCTGGCTCTTCGTGCTTTTTCTTGGGTTCTGCTGGCTCTTCATGCTTTTTTGTCGGTACTGCTGACTGTACATGTTTTGTTTTGGGTTCTGCTAGCTCTAAATGTTTTGGCTTGGGTTCTGTTGGCTCTTTATGTTTTTTTATGGGTTCTGCTGTATCTACATGTTTTGTCTTGGGTTCTGCTGGTTCCTCATGCTTTTTCTTGGGTTCTGCTGGCTCCAAATGTATTTTCTTGGGCTCTGCTGGCTCTACAGGTTTTTTCTTGGGTTCTACTGGCTGTTCATATTTTTTCTTTGGTTCTGCTGGCTCTACATGCTTTTTCTTTGATTCTACTGGCTCATCATGCTTTTTCTTGGGTTCTACTGGCTCTACATGTTTTGCTTTGTCTTTTGCTGGCGCTACATGCTTTTTGGGGGGTTCTGCTATCTCTACAAGTTTTGTCTTCCCTTCTACTGGCTCTACATGTTTTTTCTTGAGTTCTACAGTCTTTTCACGTTTTTTCTTGGGTTCTGTTGTGTCTACCTGTTTTGTTTTGGATTCTGTTGGCTCTACATGCTTTTTCTTGGGTTCTTCTGGTTCTATATGTTTTTTCTTCGGTTCTAATGCCTTTTCAGGTTTTGTCTTGGATTCTACTTGCTTTCCCTGTTTCTTCTTGGGCTCAGTTAGCTCCTTATGTTCTCTCTTGGGTTCTCCTGGCTTTTCTTGCTTTGTCTTGGGTTCTGCCAGCTCTTCATGTTTTTTCTTTGGTGCTGCTGTTTCTACATGTTTTGTCTTGGATTCTACTGGTGCTATATGTTTTTTCTTGGGTTCTGCTGGCTCTACATACTTTTTCTTGCTTACTTGTGGTTCTTCATGCTTATTCTTAGGTTCTGTTGGCTCTTTATGTTTTGTTTTAGATTCTTCTGGCTTTTCATGTTTTCTCTTATGCTCTGCTAATTCTTCATGTTTTTTAATGGGTTCTGCTGATTCCACTGTTTTTCCAATTATGGTTTTTTCGGGCTTTTTTTTTTGGTCAGGACTTTGATGATTTGGGGGTTCTCAGGTTCTGCATGCTTTTTCTTTGATTTTCCTAGTTCTTCATGCTTCTTTTTGGGTTCTGTTGGCTCTGGAAGCGTTTTAGAGGGTTCTGCTGGCTCGGGTGGAGTTTTTTGGTTTTGGGTTTTCCTGTTTTTTAGGGTTTGCATTTTTTCGCTTTTTTTTTTGGTTTGCGTTTCTTCACCTGTTTTTTTTAAGTTTTACTTCATCTTCCTGCTTTGTCACTGTGGTCTCTATAAAGCAATTGTGAGTAAAATTTCTACTCATCTTATATTTGAGTATCTAGTTGCATAAAAACTGTTTTAACTAGGTCATAGCAGATCTATGTTTTTAATTTAAAAGAGTTCTTATATGACATATGATGACAAATACATACAGTAAGTTATTTAATAGATGTCTGATATGTGATGGTTCTGATTCTAGGTCTGAAAATATGGGGTTACTATGGATACCCCAACATGCATACTTGATAACATTTGGTTAATCAAACACTTGGTCACCTTTTTTTCATGATACATAAGGCTTCATTTTTATTTCATTTGTTCGTTAGATTTTTTTTTTAAAATGTCAGAAAAGCTAAATATATAATGAAATTTCTGTTTTTTCAAGCTGTTTTATACAAAAAGCGCCACTAACTAATTTTTCAAATTGTGTTCTCATTTCTCATATATTTTATTAAATTGTGTTAAGTCATAGGAAGTGAGTCTAAAAGTTGTGGTTTGAGTTGTCAAGTTTTTTTATTTTGTTTGGTGTGTTTTTCTGTTTATTGTAGACAACATGGTCACCGTTAGGTGAGAAAAAGACATCCGGGGTAAATTTTTTTAACGCTTTTTTAAAATTAATGATTTACCACTGATAATTAGCCCTGATACTTTACATTATCCTTGATACATTAGCCCCCTTACAAAGGGGGGTAAGTCCCCAAAAACTGATGCAGAGGATTTGGGTCTTTTAAGATCCCGCGCCCTGCACCCACCTGAAGGGTGTGCTAAAAATGTTTAATGGTGTTTGGGAAAGCCTGTAACAGTGGTCAGCAAGGCAAGGATGACAAAAACTATCCTCACGATTTCTCTGGTGAATCTGGCTGTGACTGACAGCTGTCTCCCAAGTTCTTTAGCTACACTATTTTCTTGTAGCTATACACTCTGCAAGAATGATCTTAAATGTCCTTGCAGAGTCATGTGTGTGGTGCCTGGATGTTGATAGTCTATAGAAGGTCTGCAATTGATTAAACAGTTTTTTTTTTTTTTTTTGCAAACAAATTAAAATTTGTACATTTTGTAAACAAACCTAATTATGTAAGATAAGTAAATCCCTTAATTCTACAATATTCTACAAAATTCATAGTTTTGTACGAACTGCTAGAAAAGTGAATCCAAACTGACATTTGACATTCATTTACGTCACTTGTTGTCGGTAAGCGAGTATGAAGCAGGTTTACTTGCGGAACTTGCAGTCTATCAAAATCTAACACTGTCCTGTACTCATCATAGAAAAACGATACCCAATAGTACCATTGAAAAGTGCATCATGTCCCATAAAAAAAAGCCGAAATACATCTTAGAAGGCAAAGAAGAATAAACTAATGCAGAATTACAATATGCCATAACATAGTGACCTTTGTGACACCCTGATGCAGAGAATGATGAGACAGAGATTATTTTGGCATTGCTCAGCAGAGTACCTAACTGCCCACTTTACATGGAACTGTGCCACATTGAAGTAAACAGGGCTGTGTTGACAGGAGGCCAGGACCATAACTTTGCAGGGAAAGCCATAACTGGTAGGGCTTCTAGGAGTTGGACCCCCTATAGATCACTAAGTAATTGCATAATCTAGTCATAAGCAATTGTTTTCTTTAGTGGGTTAACCCCTCAAGAATGAAATTATAAAAATATTAATAGGAAATATTTTTTTCTCAAAGTAACAGCAACATGATACAGTCCTTAGGAGATCTACCACATAAACTTATAGGATCCACAACCAATGTATGTCTTGTTAGGTACTGTAATAATTTACCTTTCTTAGGTTTTGCTTGCAATTCAGGTTTTCTCTTGGGTTCTGCAGGCTCTTCATGCTTTTTTATTATGATCCCTGTAAAGCAAATATGAGTGAGTTTTTAACTTCCTTATATATCGTATCTTTTAATAATACATAAAACAAAGTTTAAAGAGGCTGTCTACCTCAATTTTTTTCTGCTAGTAGTGTTCATTTTAAATAAAAAAAGTTATACTCACCTTACTTCCATTCCAGTATTGTGCCTTCCTCACTCACTGTTGGTCTTCTGTTTATGTTCTTCTTCTTACAAAAAGGGACGTCACAGATAAAGCTACTGTGTAATTCCAAATGGTGCTGTCAAGCAACAGCACATGACTGCAGCAGTTGTGACATCACCATTTGGAGAAAGAAAACATAAGACTGACGGTGTGTTAGGAAGCCTCCATGGAAGGGAGGGGAGTATAACTTTTTCATTTTAAATGGGCACTATCTGCAGAAAAATGTAAAATTGAGGTAGACACCCCCTTTAAGTCATGTCATTTTTTGGGCAATCAAAGTTTTTTTGGGGGTTGTTTAAACTGTTTAAACTTTTTATGTTTTGTATTAGTGTCTCTAAAAAGCATTAACCCAACATGTATAGCACATGTAAATAATGTTAAATTTTTTAGTTGCTTTAATTCTTTATATGCTCTGCTGGTAGAGAGAAATTTTGTGTTGGACACTTTAAATAAGCTGGGCAATCCACTCAATCAAATAGGAAGGGCGTCATCAATTGGTTGTAAGACAGCATGGTTTATCACATATAACCGTTTAATTGGCACCTTTTATAATCCATTTTCTATATGCAATTGTAATACTAGCAATCCCCACCTCATGGACTGTAGGCGTATCAGTGGTCAGTATTTTTGCATTTGTGCAGTCTCTCCTTGTAAAATATTGTGGCATATCTGCATTCTAGTGTCAACTAGTACTTATCCAATGTACAGTTTTTTACTAGGCAGTTGCTCTCCTAGTGGATGGATGTGTGAGCAACTGCTCATCAGTGAGCTACATCTGTTAAATTTCTCCCATGCAGAATTGGGGCTTATATTGCATTCTTATGGGAATAGTTCATTGTTCATTGTTTTTATTTTTTTTATAATAGGTTAATTTGGAAGCAATACTAATATTTAGGTTTTGTTAAGCTATAATATTACTAATAATATACTAGTCATACAAAGGCATCGTAGCTAACTTTTGCAAAGTAGACCTGCTCTTCAACTTCAACACAAAGGTGTCAGTTTGCTGGAATGATTTTGACACATCTGCAAAGCTGAAGTCCTTGTAAAGGGGAAACCGTCAACGCATCCCCCTAGGGGTGCAGTGGGAATTAATTTCAACCTCAAAGATGTTTTGCAGAAACTAGTGTACAATTATTTGTAGCTTTATTTCTATTAGTAGAATCTTGGAATATGTGTCTATTTTTTTGTGTTTTTGTTTTATCTTCTTTACTTCTCCCCATAGGGAACTTGTATCAGTTATCTTCAGATCACTGTTACACTGGAGAGCAGTACATAGCAGTATTGCTCTCCATGACAACTGTCATTCACTATACCTGGCCATTTTCACAAGGCACGGCCAGGCATAGCGATGTCACAGGCAGCCTGGAAGCTTTTATTGGGCTTTTGGGTAGTCAGGGAAGCCATTGGAGCCCATGATTGTGCCACAGGGACTCCGATGGAGACAGAAGGAGTAGCCTCCCTCTGTCTTTTCCTTAGCTGCCGCGATTGTGATTGATTGCAGCAGCTAAGGGTTTAATCATCCGCAGCCGGAGTGAGCGCTTCTAATACACAGCTGATTGCATGTTGCCATCATGTACATCCATTTGTGGGTTAAATGTATTTTATTGATATTTTATGTGATAGAGTGATACAAAGTAACAAGTTTTTGTGAAGTATAAAGAAAATAATACATGATTTTCCAAATGTTGGAAACTGAAAAGTGTGGCGTGCATATGTATTCAGCTCCTTCTACTCTGATACCCCTAAATCAAATCCAATGTGACCAACTGTTTTTGGAACACAAACTCAAGTTCATAATTACAGCTCTTGGCTGGACAATAAGCTAAGCCCAGGAGGCAATTTAAGCCCCAGGGCAGAAGTACAACAGGTGCAGATAACTAATGAGCAATTGCTCACACACCCATCCACTAGGAAGGCAACTGAATAATAAAAAACTGTACATTGGATAAGTAACAGTTCACACCAGTATGCAGGAATGCAGCAACAATACACAGGGTACCAGTGATCACTGTATCAACTAATACCTCATATTTTTGCTCTAAATACTGGAGAGCAGAGGTTGTCAGCATGGTGTACCACATGTAACTGTATAAATGACACCCTTTGTATTGCCATTACTATATGGAATTATAATACCAGCAAACATCCCTCTCATGTATGGTAGACATGTGAGTGGAACTGTCTACAAAACAATTATTAGTCCTGTACTCTACAAATCTGGCCTTTATGGAAAAGTGTCAAGAAGAAAGCCATTTTTGAAAGCAAGCTGTAAGAAGTCCTGCTTGAAGTTTTTAAAAAGCTATGTAGGAGACACAGCAAGCATGTGTAAGAAGGTGCTCTAGTCAGATGAGGTATAACTGTCAAATACTATGGGAGACATGTATGAAATGTTTTTTAATCTTTTTCTGGCATAAAATACTCCAAAAGTAAGTGGGCTGCAACGTATAATGTGCCAAACCAATGTGTTAGGCTCATTGTTCGAAGACTCCACACTCTTTAATGCACCTAACATGGGGGGCGTGATGGGGGTGTCTCACCACACTCGTAATGTTAGATACATATATGAAAACGGGTTGGCAAAACTAGGCGAATTACTGCTTGAACAGGCAGACCTATGTCAGGAGTCGAAGTGAAGCTAGATTTGCTAGTAAGGCAAACAATGTCCATTATTTCTCAACTTATACCAGTTCAATAATAAAAAGTAATTTCTGATAATTATCAAACTATATAAAATTAAATGATTTAAATTTAATAAAAAAGTTATCATATAAAATAAATATAAAATTAGATAACATGCCAGAAATATAAAAATATTTCCTATAAAATGTATTTAAAATTAATGGAATCTAAAACTAATTTTACATTAAATAACCCACTGATGTTCTTGTTCAGAATTTTTTATTTTTACTACATTAAATTTGAAATTTTTGCTGCTCTCACCCTTCATTCTACATACGGCAAAAGTCAGCACACCACAGGTCTTGCTGGGACCTGTGGTCCACCAAGCAAGATCAGTACCATAGTTTCTATTCACTGACATATTATTCTAATGATTCTTCTTTTATTTCCAGCCCATCTATAGCCTTTACACGTTAGACGCATTATTAATGTACCTAAGTTCCATAATGCGCAAAACACACAGGCGAGGCTCAATGAACTTCAGACCATTTATAATCGCACAAAAAAACACTTTCATACATTCAGGCGCATTATACACTGAAAACGAGATGCAATAATTCAGTGCCTTCTTTCAGACATGTCTCCCTACATGTCTACATACATGTATGAAAGG
Source organism: Phyllomedusa bahiana (assembly GCA_025379985.1). Lineage (NCBI taxonomy): Eukaryota > Metazoa > Chordata > Amphibia > Anura > Hylidae > Phyllomedusa > Phyllomedusa bahiana. Next base: position 46,870 of record JAODAL010020430.1, read on the forward strand.
AAGCCGATACTGCACATCACCCTGAACACACCATCCCCCAGTGTGAAGCATGGTGGTGGTAGCATCCAGTGGTGGACTGGGGTGCCTAAGGCCCAACAGTGGAGTTGACTCTGGGAGCCAGCCAGTGGAGTTCATTCTGGGGCCCACCATTCAAGACTTGAGACTGGGGCACAGGTACACCTTCCAGCATTACAGCAACTCTAAACATACAGCCAAAGCTACAATGGAATGGTTTAAATCAAAGCATAATCAAAGTCCAGACCTAAATCCCATTGAGAATCTGTGGCAGGACTTGAAATTTGCTGTTCACAAATGTTCACAATCTAACCTTTATTTCCTTGAAGCTAAGACATGGATGAACTATGTATTATATGGTAAGAAAAAACCTTACAGCCAAGACACAAGAAACTTTTAATAAATTTCACTATATCTTGCACCCCTGAACATTATGGGAGACGTGTATACAAATAGGCACATTGAAGTGCATTGTGTGAAGTGTATAATGCGCCTTAATCTATGACAGTGTTTTTTGTGCGCTCATAAATGTGCCTCATCTGTGTGTTTGGCGCATTACGAAACTCAGTAATTATTAACCCCTTAATGACCTTGGGCGTATGAGTACGTCCCAGGACCGCTACGGGGCTTGGCAGGGGGATCGCGCCACGACCCCCCCGCACAGCCGGCGGGTGTTAGCGGCAAATCGCCGATAACACCCGGCAGTAACAGTGCCGGCGGGTGGCTCCGCCCGCTGGCGCTGATTTATCCATCAGACATCGTGCCAAAGATGGTTGCGGCGTCTGAATGAACGCCGATCGGTGCCGCGCACCGATCGGTACGCTCATCGGCACCGGCGCAGCTATGCTGCGCCGATCCGTCGACTGGGCATGGTGGTGGGGAGCCTTGTGAAGGCTCCCGTCTCTTACCCTGCTCGGTTTACCCCACTTCCGTCCGCAGACAGGAAGTGGGGAAACCGCCATCTTTGTACACCCTAATGCATTGCCTATGCAATGCATTAGGTTGTATTAACAATCGCGCCACCTAGTGGTCAAGTACCATAGGTGGCCTCAATGTTACAGTAAAAAAAAAAAAATAAATAAAGTTTTAAAGTACAAAAAAAAAGTATTAAAGGTCAAATCACCCCCCTTTCCCCATTTTAGAAATAAAATCATTAAAATAATAAAAAACTTACACATATTTGGTATCGCCACGTCCGAAAAAGTCCGATCTATAAAAATATAACATAATTTATCCCGTACACTGAACACCGTAGAAGAAAAAAAATTCCAAACGCCAAAATTGCGTTTTTTGGTCATTTTACATCACTCAAAAAAATGGAATAAATATGATCAAAAAATAGTCATGCATTCCCAAACTGCTAGCGATAAAATAGTACAATTCAGCTCGCAAAAAAATTCCCCCCTCACTGACGTCCATAGGTGTTAGTACAAAAAAGTTATTGGTCGCACAAAATGGCACCGTGGCGTAAATTTCAAAAATAGAAAATGTTTGGATTTTTTTTACGGTACCAAAACATAAAGGAAACCCTACATCTTTGGCATTGCCGGATGCGTATCAACCTGTAGAATACAGATTGCACATTATATTTTACAGAAGATTGAACGCCGTAAAAGCAAAACCCTCGCAAACATGGCAAAAAATTTTTTTTCACAATTTGCCCCACTTGGGAAATTTTTTTTGCGGTTTCCCAGTATATTTTATAGTATAGTGAAATAACACCATTAGACAGTATATATTGTCCCGCAAAATAAAAGCCCTCATGGGTCTATAGAGGTGGAAAAATAAAAAAGTTATGGCTTTCAGAAGGCGAGGAGGGAAAAACGAACGTGTCACCAAAAAAAAACGCCTGTTCCTTAAGGGGTTAATGCACCAAACATGTGTAAAGCCTATATATAGGCTGGAAATGAAACAAATATCATTAGAATGGTATGTCAGTGAATAGAAACTATAGTACTGATCTTGCTTGGTGGAACACAAGTCCCAGCAAGACCTGTGGTGTGTTGGCTCTTGCTGTATGTAGAATAAAGGGTGAGAGCAGCAAAAATACATTTCAAAAATTAAAAATTCTGAACAACAACATCAGGGGGTTATTTAATGTAAAATTAGTTTTAGATTCTATTAATTTTAAATACATTTTATAAGAGAGGTTTATATATTTTTGGGATGTTATATATTTTTATATTCATTTTATATGATAACTTACTTTTTATTATTGTACTGGTATCAGTTGAGAAATAATGGACATTGTTTACCTTATTAGCAAATCTAGCTACACTTTGACTACTCTGGCAGACCACATTAAAATAAATCTGCCTGTTCGAGCAGTAATGTGGTAATTTTTCTGACCCTCATTCAGAAATGTGTTTAATAGTTCGAATGTGTGACATGCCCCTAGAATGCCCCCACATGTTAGACGAATTAAAAAGTGTTGAGTCTTGCAAACAATGAGCCTAGCACATTCATTTGGCACATTATACATTGCAGTATGCTTACTTTTGGAGCATTTTACACCAGAAAAGGGTGAAAAACCCTTACATAAATGTATTGCTATGTATTTCCTCTCCAAGAAGACCCAATCCCCCTACTCAGTGTAATCGTCTTCTACAATGGTAACCCCCACCCTGCCCCATTTTCCTGATCCCGCTAGTTATTATACCAATAGATTAAAGGTATATGCTGTTTCACAGAGTCACAGGCAGCTTCAGACTCACACTGCCTGGTCAGGCTGTGGCTGGTTCTGTAGAAGTGGTTAGCATATTTCAATCCTCTATAACTAGCTGAGCATTACATTGACATAAGTACAGGAGATTTAATCTGTTTTAAACAAAACTATAGAGCTCCAAGGAGTGAAAACAAGTGCTTGTTAAAGGTAGACAAGCTAATCTTGCTAGATATAAAGACTCTGCTCCATCCAACAATGATGATGTCCCTTTCTGCACTTTGTCTAATTAGGAAGGGAGATATGGATGTTAACCTAGTGACACTTTTGGGCACTCAGAGCAGATAAAATGACATCTCTCCTGACCAGGGCAATATCACAAGAGCAATGTATTTAGTGAAAGTCTTCATTAACCTTTTCCTACAAGTTGAAAGCTAATCTTTGTAGTGAGAAAACCTCTTTAACTGATTTGGTTACTACTGAAAATACGTAAGATAGTCAACCATAAAACGGTTTTTATTTTGTTTCTTTTTTTAAAGATTTTGATAGGTAATTCTTACCTTTTTTAGGTTCAGCAGGCAATTCAATTTTTTTTCTTCGGTTCTGCTTGAGCTTCAAGTTTTTGGAATAATAAGCAGAATTTGATCAAATTTGTGTTTGATAAATTACAATATCATATAATCATGTTTAGATTGTCAGGTAATATAACTTTGCCTTCTGTAAAGTTTGATCTACATTATATTTTAAAAACTATCAGGATATCTAGCAATATAGCTATTGCTATTTCACTCCAGTCCCATTTAAAGGGGATGTATCACTTGTTTAGTTCGGCTGATTCATACTGCTCTCAGCTTCTCAACTCTAGAAATGCAGGGGCATTTCTTCCCCTCCCAGCTGGGTAACATCATCCCCCTTCACTGTTCAGGCTGGCTCCCGAGACTCCCCCCCCCCTCTCTGAGTCCACATGTCACTATATCTCTCCCTATGCAGTCTTATTTTGTAAGAGCTGTACACATACCACAGACTGCATTCAATCTAGACTGAGCACTGATCTCTTCTCCTTGTCGATCTCCTTTGTTACAGTTGAATCCAGCTTTCTATGAACGGCACAGATCTCCCTTCTATGCAGGAGAGTTAGGCACAGAGACACAACTGTGCTGTTTTCTGATTGTAGAATCTGCTGCAGTGTGTTTCTGCTAGGTGTGCAGAGAGAAATTGCTACGACCCCTAACTCTGAGTCAGAGAGGCAGGGATTCGACACACAATTGTGCTGTTTCCTGATTGTAGAAGCCTGCAGTGTTATTCTGTTTCTTCTGGCTTTGCAGAGTGAAAATGTGCCGGTCCCTTACTTTGAATGAAAGGCAGGAATGCAAGCTCCGTGAATACAGCCGACAGGGGGCCGAACAAAATGTAAATGCGCTCTCAGCTAGTGAAATGCAAGGAGGAGGGATCCGACCAGCACTGGATATCAGTGTAAACAGAAACAGAAGATAAGGAAAACTGTGAATACAAGACAGCTTTGCTAATGACATCTAATTGCAAAGTTACTTGATTTCACTGTCCCCTTATTCTGAAGACCATTTAATAAAATGATACAACCCCTTTAAGGTTTATCTAGGAACTGCCCATATATGTCAACAAATATGTACTAGCTTTTGGGAGCTGTTCAATCTATGTCCCTTTTATAAATTTTACCAAATCTCTTGGAACTTTCTATTCCCCATTGTATAGATTTGAAAGTTGCAGTTTGGAGACACTGCCCCTTCATCCGACAGTCAGCTGGTTTTACTGTGGCACTGCATTTAACCCCAGAAATTTATATTCATTCTTGTCCATGAAATCCAGTTATTCTGTATATCCTGCGATACACTGGGAATTGCACATTTGCTTTTGTTTAACCTCTTACCAACAGCTGACACATATTTTCATTGTAATGTACATCAGGATTTATTAGGGAATTAACGCCGGTTAAACATTAATTTCTAATACCCATACATGGGAATGCTTAGTATCATTTACAAAGTAACTTGGCCTCAAGAAAAAATACTCTTGAGTAAACCGAGATCATAAAAAGTAAAGTGAAAGGCTAATTTGAGTGCTTTGAAAACGTTTACCATTTTGGGCTTGTTGGTGCCAAAGCTGTAGTCTCTGAAGTATTTAAGAAACTAATTCTATACAAACCTTGGATTTTCATGCACAACCATCTCTAGGTTTACAGGTTGGGAATGTTAGTCCCGAAAACAAGTAAAAACATCACAGGAAGTCAGTACCTGTGGGCGAAATTTTGTTAATTGAAGAAACAGAATGGGACAGCTTGTTCGAGCATTATACCAAAGGCTAACAAGTATCAATAGCCCAAGTTACAACAGTTTCTACAAAGGATCTACCTAGATAACCCCTATTATTGGGCGAAATTGGAGCAGAAGATGCTACAGCTCAGTAGACCATACTGCTGTGCCTACACCATTCGCTTACATAAATAAATTACCTGAGGTCACAATTTGCCCTACCCTCTTCGAATTACAATAGAAAATTGATAAAGAGTTTGTGGTCTGAAGCTGAAGTTAGGATTTGCTGCTCGCACATTTCAAAATGGAAGGTTATCAAATTTGGCCCTCATACAATTGCAAATGATGGATCATCCTGCCTTTATCAAACGGTTCAGGCTGGATGGTGGTGGTCATGGTGTGGGAATTAATTTTCTTGCCACTCTTTGGGCCCCTGGTACCAATTGAGCATTGTTGCAACACCTTGTTGAATCTATGCCACGAAGAATTGAGGCAGTTCTGAAGGCAAAAGGTGGCCAACCCGTTTTCTAGCATGGGTAACCTAATAAAGTGGCCGGTGAGTGTATGTATGTATGTAGGGAATATAGAGCAGGCTAGCTATTTTATTTTGCAAAACATTATATGGTATGGTAAATAGTATCATTACAAAGTATACTTAGTCCTACAAAAAACATACAGCTATGTAGATGGAAAAATAAAAAAGTAATAGTTCTTGGAAGGCAATTTTGATGGCTTTAAACACGAAACACAATTTTGTTACCTTTTTTAGGCCTTGTTGGTGCTTCAAGCTTTTTTACAGGAATCTCTGCAAAGGAAATAAATAATAAAAAACTTAATTCTTATCCACAAACTATTTGCACTGATTATGCATAACATTATGTGCTAGGTTTAATCACCTTTTTTGGGTTGCGCTGGCACTTCATGTTTTTTCACTAGATCCTCTGCAAGAAAAACAAGTGGTGAGAAACAGCATAGGAATATGTCTGTATACTAGACAAACTTTTTTTAATTGAAGAATCATATTGTGGTGGCTTTATCAATGCATTTATACCATTGGATAGGCTTCTAGGCTTCAGAGTCATTTCAAAGTTTACAACAGTTTTCTAACTGAAAAGGTATCTAGGATAATCTGTTTTTTTGGGGGAAATGGTGCATTGTTACCACAGTAATGCTAGATCTCTGTTAGATCTTTCTGGCTTTTTTTGCTTCTACACCAAAATGTCTGCAAATTACACCAGTAAAATGTAAATTGCATTCCGCAATGCAGTTGAAAAAAAAAAGTACAGTATTTTTCCCTTTACCCTCTTTAAACAATAGAAAATATGTATTTCTATGCAGTTTTGTGGTGCTTTGGGCAAGCTGAAGTTATAGGGAGCCTTTTAAGCTAAGGTCAGCCATTTACTAAATTAAATGGAAGCCGTTTACTTTCAATATAAACCATGGCCCTCATTTACTATTGCTGTCTAAAAATTAGTGTCAATTTAGAAAGCAGTCTAAAAATGCACCAGATTTATCACAATGGTCCATGCTGATTGATAACTTGGTGCAGCTTTAGACTTGTCTAGCTATTAGAGCAGTTTATTTTTGGCTTACTTTCTATGCCACAATTTTGGCACATATTTGGTGCAAATTTTGGCATAGCATGTAGCACGCCCACTTTCCCACAAGCCATACCCACTTTTTTCTAATTCACACTCCCCTGTCGAGCAGTATGCAGTAAATGTCTTAAACCCAACAAATGTGTCTGGGAAATGCTGTGCCAAAAATTTTTAACTTTTGGTGTATGTGGTACAACCACATCAGTAAATAAGGCACCCATATGTTTAATTTTTCTTGCAGTAAGTATTTACAGCAAATGCTCATATGCATACATCGTGGTGTCCTGCAGAATAATAGCAAATCTTGAGGTGATCCGAGCATTTATATATATGCTAAAAATCAAGAAATTTATCTTATGTAATGCATCATTATCTTCATCTTTGAAAATATCTGTTTTGTTAATCACTACTTGCTTGCCTGTTACCCTGCCAACATTCAGCTTGATTTCCACTAATCTCCAGTTTCTTCTAGCTAGTCCTAAGGGTCAGATAACACGGGATGGTTTATTGGTTGGACTTTCAGATGGTTTGTGGATTTGGAAACCATCTGAAAATCGATCAAGAATCATCCCTGGACTTTAAAGGTTGTCTCGCTACAATGATTGGGTTTTAATTAAAGGATCTTTAAAAAACAAGCAGCTTTGAAATATATGTTCATTACAAATGTCCTACTGAATTTGAATTATCCCTGGTAGTAGGAGTGCATCATCTCCTCAAATCCCTATAGCAGGGGACCTGTTGATCTTTATCTCACTGGCTGTCAGTGCTGATGACTCATCACCTTCTGAATACAGGTCAGAGCACAGAGCCCCTCCTGCACAGTATGCTTCTGTATTGAAGGGAGGGGGCTTCTGTGTCCATGTAACTGGATTAACCCTGTGTGTGCCTGCTCTCTACATAGATTGAGGAGAACAGAGGTGAGGCTGATCAATAGATGTGACAACAGTGACCCTGTGTGTTACTATAGTCATGATGTGTCTGTGGAGCTGTGACTATACTAATAGAACATATTAGGGGGGCATGTGAACGCTTCATGCTCTGCTGTACTAGTGACACATCGTGATTATAGTAACTCACTTCACAGCTGCCCTGTCTATGCTCTGACAGGGTTTGTTGTTGCTTGAGATGTGGAGATTTGTATGCTAAGCAGGGGGTATAGGAACACTTGCATCCCCTCTGGTCTGCTATTAGTATACACAGCTTCACAGACCTCTCCACACTTATAGATCAGCCCTCTCCCTGTTGTCTCCTGACTGTGTAGAGAAGCAGCAAGAGCCTGCAGCAGACCTAGGCAGGCACACACAGGGTCAACCCTGGCAGCAAACCCCCTTCCCCTCCCCCTGCTGTTTAGAAGGAGAGCTGTCTGTGTGCTGAGGGGAGGGGGGAAGAGGGAGGAGAAGAGGCAGACAAGAAAGCACGCCCCCTCAATTCAAAAATCCTATGCTAACAGTGACATTGAAGTAGGCTGAAAGCCTGTCGTGAGACAACTCCTTTAATAGAAAATACGTTCAGTAGTCTACACTGAACGGATTTTCAGCTGGACGGCTTTTCAGCTGCCAGCGTTTTGAAAAAATTTCAACATGCACAATCTTCCTCCCGGTTTTAGGGCAGAGGAAGTGCAATTCAATGGTTATGGGGGACAAAGAATCCACAAACCATGGACAGAAACGTCTCCCAGAACCATTCAAAAGACGACACAATACCGGCTGGATTCTAAAACAGAATCTGACTGGTATTTTGTATATGCCGTGTGGACACACCATTACACATATGTGGAGCTGTAAAAGTGTGGTCTCAGGAGTGCACAATACGCAGTGAAATTGCAAATTTGATTTGTGATATAGTTAGGAATTAATTTCATACGTTTATTACTTTAAAGTTTCAAATTATTATTTTTTTTTTCTTTAGTAACATAACTAATACTTTGTAAATAGTTACCAAATCAATCACATACAGTCTTTGACTTGAAAAAGATGGCAGCATAGTGTCATGATGTTGGAGAGACAAATCAATATGGGTACTGATACAATAAGTAGTCAGAAAGTCCTAAAGCCTGAGAAGAGAATGTTTTGCCATAGGATGCTCGTATATTTTTTTTGCTCCTGATCATGGGACTAGGGCATAAATATCTGGTCCTGTTCCATCTTAAATCCCCCATTGCTACTGTACCATATATACACTGTTCTTCCATCAGTATCCATTTACCTTGCAGAAGCAATAATGTAGCATAACAGCTACTGCAGCCAATTACACCAACACTACAGCAAGATAACCAGAGACCGGTGGAGGAGAAATGGACTGGAGGGTCTAATGCATCAGAGGATTTAAAAATTAAGAATAGGATTCCTTATTTATTTTATTGCATGTTGATCTACTAACTTAATTTTTCATAAGTCTAGAAAACCCTTCCGACTTACATCTGTCTCCTAGTTGCAGTTGGGGACTTATGCGGCGTGGCTCCGGGTGGTGACATCACACATTGAGTTATGCCTCTTAATAACACTGGCATGTCACAAGTCTTCCTCAGCCCACTGCATATTCTGGCTGGCACAGCACAGCAGATCTTTTTATCCTCCTCCCACTGCCCACCTCGCCCAGGGAACTTCCATCTTCAGGCCAGCACAACAGTTCTCCCACACACTGCTCTGCTCTCGCGATGTCAGCCCCGGTATGGCAGGTCAAATGTACAATTAGTACATTTGTGGTATGCTAGCATTTGTAATTGTGGAACAACAAGAGCCAACATTCCACACCATACATATACTAATTGTATGGGTGCTGATTAGTACGTGTTTAACGTACTACAATGGCATGCTGGTATTTGTAATTCTATGTTCCCCAGAAGCTAGGAGCTATGAAACTACAAGTGCCATAGAAGCACATGAGAAATAGAAAGTGAGGAGAAATCTTCTAAACAGGGGCACATACAGCAAAACTAATGTAAAAACCCTTCCCTGCACTATCCTATACTAAAAAAAAATGTTTGCGGGAGAAACATTATTAAATGTTCCTGTTCTGACTTACATGTAAATTCAACTTAAAGAGTACCTATCACCTCCAGGGGAACCTCATGAAATAACAGGAGACTAAAATACAAACACTTCCGTAAATATGCTTCATTAGGAAAATCAAAGCATTTCACTTGTAATTCAGTCTTAAAAAAAAGTTCTGGCCCTTTAGACAGCTCTGAAGTCGGCCCAAGTTGGCACCTGACAGCTTGATGTATCACTATGTTGACAGTTGTGCTGATTCTGAGCTGGAAGAGTCCATTGTGTAGGAGGCAGCCAGGAATCTACATCATGAGCACGCTCATTTTCTCTGGGCTTCTATGTCTGTGCTAGATATAACACTAGCAGCAGTGTAATTTAGATGCCTGTAAACCCTGTCACACTGCGTCCTCAGTGTGCTGAGCCTGCTGCACTGTATGTAGTGAGAGACTCAGATCACCCTGTACAATCAGCTATGCCCTCAGCTCCCCCTGTACAGTTGGTATCTCTGAACAGAAAAAATACCTTAGCTCTGCTTAGAAAGTGAAAGTAAAATCTGTTCCCCTGTAATACTGACATGAGCCCTCTGCATTGCAAATGACATGAACTGGAAAAAAGTCTTTTAATTTCATCAACTACTATATTTTGTGTGTTTGTGTAGAGGTGATAGGTACTCTTTAAGAAGAAACCTACAGTCCCTATCCCATTTGTAACCAAGGGATAACATCTGACTATTTCCAGAATATCTAATTACATTTCTTTTTTTCTTACATATCTTTTTTTTTTTAAACATTTCTGACAGATTTGATAAGAATTTTGACATATTAAGTATTACTTAACCTGTTACCAACATATAACATATGAGTAAGTCATAGGGCCAGTATGGGGCTTTGTAACGGGATCGCGGTTTGATCCCACTACATATCCGTCTGGTGTCAGCTGCTATTTGGAGCTAACACTCGCTGGTTACAGCGCAGGGTCTCGGCTGGTGCCATCGTGCACTGTTTGACCCCTTAGATGCCGCAACAAAGATGGCTGAGGCGTCTAAATCAATCACTTTGAGTGAAATTGCGGGCTCCCAATCAATTAACATGGCAGCTTCCATTGCTGTCGTGTTTTCTGTTTTACTAATTCAAGCCGAGGAAGGACGTAGTAAAGCCTCAATCTTTTACACCCTAATGCATTGTATTACAATGTATTAGGCTGTATAAATAATCATGCTCCCTAGTGGTGAAGCACCCTGGGGAGACTCAGAGTTAAAGTAAAAAAAAAAAAGTTTTAGAGAGTAAAAAAAATAAAAAATTTTAAACGATTAAATCACTCCACTTTTGCTATTTTACGAAAAATGAAATAATAAAAAAGTTAAACATATTTGGTATCGCCGTGTCTGAAAAAGTCCAATTTATTAAAATATAACATCATTTATCTCATACGCTGAACACTGTAGAAGAAAAAAAAATGAGCAGGCTACGATGGCTAATGCACCTAACGAATGTGTTAGACACATTGTTCATAAGACTTGACACTTTCTAATGCGCCTAACATGAGTGAGCGTCTGGGGGGGTGTCGCACCACATTTGAAATATTAGACACATATATGAATGTGGTTCGGCAAAACTAGGTACATTACTGCTCTGACAGGCAGACCTATTTCAATGTGGAGCTAGATTTGCTATTAGGGGAAAAAGTGTCCAATATTTCTCAACTTACACCAGTACAATAATAAAAAATAATTTATGATAATTATCAAACTATATAAAATAATTTAAATTTAATAAAAAAGTTATCATATAAAATTAATATAAAAATATATAATAACCCAAAAATATAAAAATATCTCCACCTAATTTCCTGATGTATGACGCCTCAAAGGAACATGTTTGGCACATTATGCACCTGGCCCGACACTTTGTAATGCGGCAAAAATGTGGGAGCGTTCTTGGGGGCGCATCGCACCACGTTTGTACTATTAGACACATTTTACACGGAACAAAAGACAGGAAAAATTGTGCTGAGAAACCAAGTTTCATACATGTCACCCAGAGTCTAATGTATTAGCATACAGGAGTATGCTAATAAATTACTAATAGTAAAAAAAAATATTAAATAGTTATCCCTTAATGGGATAAAAAAAAAGTAAAAAAAAAAGGTAAAAAGTTTAAAAAAAATAAACAAAATAAAAATATTTATTAAAAAAATTATTGTGCATGCATTACACACAAAAAAAAGCTACTCATATGAGGTATCTACAGCACTATAATAACCTGTAGGATTAATCTAAAAGGTAATTCAGTGTGAAGTGTGCATAGCGTAAAAAAAATGCTGAAAAACACTTTTTTCTGGATTTTTTTTGTAATTCTGCAGTAATTTACTCGTAAACTAAAACTATACCCCCAACAAATACAATTTGTCCTGCATAAAACAAGTCCTCATACAACTGTGTCACTTAATAAATGACAAAGTTATATTGTTGAAATGCAGGGAGGCAAAAACAAAAAAAAAATTCTGATCATTAAAGTCTTTTCAGGCCTGGTGCTTAAGGGGTTAAGCATTTTCCTGGCTGTTATCTACACAATAACAAATAACTATCAATGCTGGGCTTTTTATTATATCTAACATTTATTCACATTTTATCAAGTCTACAAGGCTCCCATCAAACCCATCTTCCTATAATATTTTTATAGATACGGCCACACAACCCTGTCAAATGTCTGACTTGCATTCATTAAGAGCATGTAGTGGTGATTTCCAAGTTTTTAATCTTAGTAGTAGCCTGTACCTACATTATATTTGTCTTGAGTGGATATTTATGGCTTATAGTCACAACGATCATAATCCACAAGATATGACTTGATCAATCTATCTAAAAATACACCTTGGTCAATATTTTAGCATCAGCTGTAATTTTGTTATTGGATATATCAGTACCTTATTTAGGTCTAAAAACTATTTCAGATTTTATATATACTTCTATGGACAGATAAGGATTTAGCAGAAATTAACTTGACTGTGATATCATAGCTTTCCATGTTATTTGCTCTTATCTCTAAACAATAGCCATTGAAAAGCATTGACAAAGTTGAGATAAAACTGTGTGCTATGATATCATGGTGTGTTATCTGTCAAGTTTAGTTTTACCACGTTTGTACTTCTAAAGCCTTCATGTTTTTTCTAGTAACATACTTTTATAGTTAGGTGTTGCTTTCCATTTCAGAATCTCTATCAGTCAGTCAAGACATTCTATTTAATTGGCTAGCGGTTCTGGAAACTTTATGGATTTTACATACTTCTTTAAGATGCTGTAGGTGGCTTTGATTTTGCATAACTGTCTAAAAAATACACATTGTTTTTTAGATGTGGGGAAAGCAAAGTCTATTTCAAACCTATATCAAGATATTTATCAAATAGGATTGAGAGTTATAATCAATAAGGGCAAGAAATTATGTTTCAATGATCCATTGTAATTATGTGTAGAGAATCAATTTTACCATGCCTAAAATTGCTCTAGATCATATGGCCAGGTCTGTGACTGGTAAGATTATTTTTTTTCTCAATTCAAATAACTATCTAAATACAGATTTTATATATATATATAATATATATATATATATAATATATATGTATATATATATATATATATATATATATATATATATATATATTATAACATAAACTGACATATATTACATCATGATATCATAACACAAAGTTATCTCCACTTTTTCAATGCTTTTTAATGGCTTTAATTGCGATCTAAGAACAGACAAAATAAAAAAGCTATTATATTGCTTTCAACTTAATCTTAGCAACATGATAAATTTTCCTAAAACTGTTCCCTAACTTATTTTTTCTAGTTTGTAAATGTGTTAGTGTTAGTATTTTGTGGACGCTCAAATGTACGGCAGAAATAATCACATTGCTTTATAGTTAATTAATGGTTTCAGTATACATTTTATACAATATTATTTTCTACAGCAGAGTTACTGTACAACATTTAAAGCTTCACTTTTTTATGAATTATTAATTAAAAGGTTTTAGATTACGGCCCCATTTTAAATCACGTTTTCGTTTTAAAAATCTCAATTTTGTATTAATCTTCACTTTGTTTTCCTTTTTTTTACATTTGCTACAAAAAAATTTGTTTTCTGAAATTCATTTTAAACAAAGCTCCAAATCAATATAACCAATTAGATGAGTTGTCCAGTGGAAAAGAAAAAATATGTCTTGATAATAATCACAAATTTTTGGGCTCTTTTAATGTCTTCTTACCTTTTCTCGGGCTCCCTTTCATTTTTTATATTAGCTGTTTGATGAAAGAAAGGTCAGCAGTTATGTGCATCTAAACATATAGGAAACTACTCTGTGTGGAGCCCAGGAGATCAGGTGACCAAAATTTTTTTGCTTCCCCTTCGGGGCAGCCTTTGGGAAACCAGACCCCCCCTGCCCCCGCCCCCCCAAAAACCTCAGTCCCCCAAAATTTAATTATAGACATCCCCTGAGACTAGGTTTTTTCGAGAAAAGTTAGACAAAATGCAGGAAAAGATCCCCAGGCTTGTAGTTTTACAGGGCAAAGGGAAAAAGCTTTCAAATAGGTCGTGTTGTAGCTTGGCTCAATACAGCACAGCAAAAGCACAAATGAGCATAACAAAAAAAATCGCAGGAGGATTAAACAAGAGCAATTAGAGGTTTGCCAGACAACCTTTTTGAAATTTTAAAATAATGCCGCCATACAAAAACGTATTTAGGGTACAATATATCTTTATCTTTATCAGTAATAGTATGAACAAAAAATTGTGTAGCAAGTTTACTAACCTTGATATAACCAAATTCTGTTTCTCTGTTCTTGTTTACAACAAAAGCCCAACCATATTGATAAAGTTTTAAATTTTTTTCTGTGCCAAAATATCCCCATGCATTATCTGTTAATTTTTAAAATTTTTTAAGTCTTTAGGTCTGGACATGCAACACAAATAACTTTTTAGATTAAAAATAATCATTTGGATATTATAAGGAAAAGTAAGATGGGCGCGGGGGCATAAATGATGCTACCAGTCCTTTGTTTCCTTGGTTAGACCATTTCCTTATTGTGTTTATGTGAATTTTTTTCTCTTCCATCTCTGTCTTCGGGATCACTTTTTGCAATGCCCCCCCATGAGGATTTAAAAGGCCCTCCTAGAATTTTAAATTATAATATTTTTTAATACATCTTAAGTATCTCACAAAAGTTATACACCCCTCCATTTTTGGGAAATTTTTTATTGTATCTTTTTCATGGACAACCCTAGAGATATTCACTTTTAAACAAGTAAAAGGGTTTCATGTAAGCTTATTAAACATGTAACCATTTTTTAACAGAAATAAGTTTTCAAAACCCAACAAAAAGGAAAATTTGTTGAAAAGTTTCCAAAAATTTTTAAACCACCTTTTTTTTCCAGCCTTTTTAACTCTCTTGACCGGAGTTCACAAGCTTTACAGGTTGCGCCCTGAAAACCCCTTAACCCCCCTACGACATCATAGAGCGGTTTATATTAGACACCTTTGGGTCTGATCTACCTTCTGTTTGGGGATCCCCACAGTGTTCAATAGGGATAATTTTTGCGACATCTTGATCATTCTAGTATTTTACCCTCATTTCTTTAAAAAAAGTGGTTCATCTTTTGGAGGTGTGTTTGGGGGTTTTATTATTTGGAAACTGTCTGGGGGCCCTTTGGAAGTTGGGGGGGGATCATGCTTGCTTTTAATTGTCACTGTACTGTTAAATCATGGTTCCCCCAATTAAATGTACTCCCCACAGCCCAACAGCCCTTGCAGCCCCCAACTATGACACTCCACCAATGTGATTTTTTTAGGCAAGAAATTGCTTTTGAATCCTCACCCGGTTGCCACCACACATTTTACACCCCTTGTTCCGTAATGTAAGTTGCTTTTCTCAGAAACGTTTGAAACTTTCCCTTTGCATTTTTTTAGAAGAGGTTCCTTCTGGGGAAAGCACCCCCCTCATTTTAACAGTGGGCTAAAATTCTACACGAAGGCAACCCCCCCACCCTCTTCAAAAACCCCTTGGATAATCGGCAGGGCCATACATCTTTTTAAAGAAAAACCCCTATAAAAATTGGGGGAATGATAAAATTTCTTTGGACATTTGAAATCTTTTTTACAAAACCTGCTGCTAAACCGAAAAGGGGCTTACCTTTGGGTTTCCGGACTTCTTAAAAAGCCTGGCCACTTTAAAAATTGCCAAAAAATTTTTTTTTTGTGTCATCTTTCTTCCTGGGCGTACCATATGAACCCAAAAAAAAGTGGGAAAAAAGGGTAACCAAATTTTAAAATACTTCCCCACCCCAACCTTTTACCAAAATTTAAAAAAGGGGGAAAAAGGCAAACCTCCATTTTATTTAGGTTACTTACTTTTTTTCTTGGGACGGGATTTTAGGGGCCCACATTAAAAAGTGCCCGGGGCTAACCCCATTGTTAAATACTGTTTAAATCCGGGAAAACTTTTACCCAGGGCGCAGGGGTTTTGGGGAAAAACCATGGTCGGGTTTTTAAACCCATACCCAACGGGCACGGAAATCCAACAGAAATCGGAAGAGGAAATGTTTGAAACCAACAGAAAATCTTTGGGTGAATTTTAATGGTTCTGTAAAATTGGGGGTCTATGGGAAAAGGTTACATTTGGATTTTCCAAATTCTAAATCGGGGAAATGCCAAAAAGGCTTTTGTCAAAACTTTTAAAAGTATCAAAATTGGGCATTCTTTTTGTATTTCCCGAAAAAGATTTAACAATTTTACAAAAAGTTTTAGATTTTCTCACTTTTTAAAAAATAAACCCGGTGGGTTCATTTTAAAAATTTGTTAAAAGGGTTACAGTAAATTTTAAAAATATTTGAGTATTTTAAAAGTACATTTTTTTCGACAAACATGACATTTACACTTTGAACCAATTAAAGAGTATTCAATTACAGCTTTCAAAAAAGCAAGCTACACAGGCACTTTTTTCACGTGGATAAATTAAAACCCAAATAACCCTGGGGCCATACAAAATCTTTAAAACAGTTTCCCCCCTTTTTTTTCCCTCCCCTTGGAATTTAGGTCTTTAAGCAAACTATTAAAACCCCAAAATTTTTTGACCGGGTTTTTATGTAACCCCCCAAAAAAACAAAGCCCTGGAAATTTTAATGGGCCCAAAAAAAAAATTTTAAAAAACAACTTCATTAAGTCCCAAAAACAAAGTGACTTGCCACTTTTTAAAATGAGCAGTTGTGCAATATATTGAATTTTAAGGGTATTTCAAAAAACGTTAAAAAATATCTCGCCCCCGTATTTTTAGCATACTGGCCCCCTCCCAAAGGGGGGAATACGCCCAGTCATTACGGTAATCCACAGTTCTCATAGAGAACTATGGATTACGCCTCCTCTCCCCACTCGCACAATACGCCACGGGGAGAGATAAGTGACATGACAATTTCTAGTGGCAAATACGCGCCACTAGTAATGACTGTCTATGGGGTCGGCGGGCTGCCACCGCATACTCCCCTCCCCCCCCCCCCGCCCTGCGGGAGTCGGCGCAAGCTCCCAAAGTCCTGGCGTTAATTGCGGGGCGTCATTAGCACTCCACAATTATGATGCAGGGTCAACAATGGGGTAAACAGAGGCAAGCACCATTGAAGGCAAGTTTGATACATATATGTTTACAAAAAACTGCAATACAATGCATGTGAAAAAAGCTTGGAAAAAAGTATTTATAAGCAGTGCAAAAACACCTTGCCATAGGGCCAGGGGTGGAACTACCGGGGTAGCAGGCAAAGCAGCTGCTACGGGGCCCCGCACCACTTGAGGGCCCCGTGGGGGGAGCAGCTACTTTGTCTGCTAGCCTTGTAGTGTTCCGTCTATGTATTCCCCCAGCGGGCTCTATGCTTAAATGTTGCTGTAATGACTCTCCCTCACATACAGTACAATAAGGTTTCCAGACAGAGAGGGGAGGGGGCGAAAGAGTAGGAGCGGGCAGACGAGCCGCAGTCTTCAGCATGCAGGCAGGGAGCAGTCAGCATGTCACTGACTCTTCTCCTGCCTCGTCACGCCCCCGGCCCCCTCCTCCCCAGTACAGAGATGCAGATGAAGGTCAGTGCTGGCAGAAGGGGACAGAGGAGGAAGAATTAGAAGCTCCCCAGGTAGCTTACAAATAGATAGGTCAGTGATGCCTTTCACTGAACTGTCCCAGCAGCAAGTAAATAAAATGTGGTAAACATAAGAAGTCGGGGCAGAACGGGGGGGGGGAGGAGAAAACATTCCCAGGCAGCAGCATAACAGCCACCTCTTACTGTGCTGTAGCCTGTTCAGTACTTGGTGAAGGGGTTAATGTGAGGGAGGATGTGGGTGGTTATTGTTACTTTGGTTTATGAACCGGGAGGATGGGGTTTGGGGGATGTGGGGAGGGGGGAGGGGGCAGATCCTGTACATGTGCCCGCACTCATCTTTTTTTCACCCTTGACTCCTGAGACTCAGTGGCTGCAAGCCCAAGGTGACAAGAGGGAGCACAGAATGCCCAAAGACGAGCTGCAGGACTTATAAGAGGAAGGTACCTATGTCTGCAGCATTTAGGCACAGTTCACACGTATATCTGAGGTTCCATTCAGAACCTCCGAAAAAGAGATGAAAATGGGCGCCTGAGTGAATCTGTTTCACAATGGACGCCCACAGTGGCTGACCAAGCCTATTGATTACTATAATTAAGTAATGATGTGCACTAGGCAGTGTCAGGGTGCTTTGTGGAAGGGTAATTCCAACCCATAAATCATAAATACAAAATAAGTCCACAGCACTCGAGGTATATGCTTATTAAATTAGGGTAATTTATGTGTATTTATGTGTTTAACGTATATCAAATATCAATATGGCTTAAGGAAATCGTGATCATATTTGATCAAATATGATCACGATTTCCTTAAGCCATATTGATATTTGATATACGTTAAACACATTGCTTTGTGAATTTTTGTATGGAAACAACTTTATAGTAACTTGTCAGAAATTGTTTACATACTTTGTAAATACACATAAATTACCCTAATTTAATAAGCATATACCTCGAGTGCGGTGGACTTATTTTGTATTATTGATTACTATAGGTTTGTGATTTTCCGCCACGGCGTCCTGCACTTATAAATCTTATGAGCTTACGTTTTTCTATTTTGGCGCTATTTTTACTAAGAGTACATGTGATTCGTATTTTATCCCCTTTTTGGGGGATGTGGGCAGAGAGTGAACGGGAGAGGGGGGGGGCATTGAAAAGTTTGCTATGGGACCCAGCCATTTCTAGTTACGCCCCTGCATAGGGCTGTGTGCAGAAGGCTTTGAACGAACCTCAAACTAGTATCTGTTATTATTTTGTCATTTTTGTTGTCATATCAGATAAAGCACTGGATTCATCTGAAGACCTCATTTATATGAACTTCCAAAAATCAATATCTTTGATTCAGTATGCAGTATGCATTTAGCTTTCTTTGTTGTTGCTGGTTATAGCACTTTCCATTAAACATAAAGGGTGACGTCTTTTTTCCTGTGTAAAATGTGCCTGAATATATGAAAGTGGTAAATATGCGCTCATAAATGTTTGGCACACTGTGGAACGTTGGAGCATTAGTAATGCGCCAAACATGTGTATTTGACATCCAATAATAGCCGACACACCACAGGTCTTGCTGAGACTTGTGGTGCAACATGTAAGATCACTAGTTTCTAGTCACTGACATGCTATTCTAACACCTTTTCTTTTATTTTTAGCCTGCTTTGATGTGTTTGTTATCACTGATAATACTGCGCTAACTCCGTACATATACGATTGAGAACGGGATTTATGTTAGATGCAGTATTGGTTTAATTAATTTATATTTTTTCATTTTAAATTAATTTAAGATTATATTAATCTGACATTTTATATGATAGAATTTTATATTTTGGAATATTACATCATTTTAGATAGTTTGATAATTATCATAAATTACTTTTTATTATTGTACTGTTGTAAGTTGAGAAATAAGGGACATTTTTTGCCCAAATGGCAAATCCAGGTCCACTACAACAACTCAGGCTCAGACAAACCATATTGAAATAGGACTACCTGTCCCACCAGTAATGCACCTAGTTTTGCTGAGCCACATTCATAAATTTGTCAAATAGTACAAATATGGTGCAACACGCCCCCAGAACGCCCCCAGGACACCCCGTATTTTTGGCAAATTAAAGAGTATCGGGCCAGGCGCTCAATGCACCAAACATGTTCATTCCATGCGGCACACATCGGGAAATTAAGCGAACTAATCACTTTTAGCGCATTTAATGCCATTAAAACACATTAAACTGACCTCTTCATACATGTCGCCCAAAGTTTTTTCATAGACATTACACATGTTTTAAAATACTTTTATATACTGTAACATTACAACAAAACACACCTTTCTTTGACTTTGCCACCTCTTCATGCTTCTTCAATGAGATCTCTAAGAACAATAATATGATATACAAAGTAAACAAAATATTACTAGATGATCAGCTAAGTCACTGTTATAGTTTTCATTATAATAGGGCTGGTGACACATATATAATTCCAATGAAGTGTTGTTCTTATTACAAATATAAAGTAAATAAATACAATAAATTAGAAAGCTATGTAAATCTTAGCAATCTATCTTGATTATTGCT
Source organism: Phyllomedusa bahiana (assembly GCA_025379985.1). Lineage (NCBI taxonomy): Eukaryota > Metazoa > Chordata > Amphibia > Anura > Hylidae > Phyllomedusa > Phyllomedusa bahiana. Next base: position 67,121 of record JAODAL010020430.1, read on the forward strand.
TCAAGGCATTTAAAATAAATGTAAATAAAATAGTAGGTCTTAATTAAAAATGTCAGATTCTTTTGTCCTATCTAGCTAGCACCAAATCTGGCCACTGCAGTGGAAGCCTTGCTGCATATTACAAGCAGCTCCCGCTGTAAAGGGCACAAAAAAGTAACTGTATCTCAGGTTGGGGTAAATGACATTAAAACATGACATATAGTGATATTGTTTTGTAGGAAGGAGTTAATACAAAGATTTATAGAAAAACAAAGTAGTATTCCCATCTTAGAAATAAAGTCATATTTCTGTGGGTCCAATCAAGCACCTGTGTGTGAATAGGATTTTCTTTTTCCCCCATTCACTGACATATCTCATTGTGAAAGCAACAAAAATGTGTCTAAATGTAGCCTAAAATAGTATAATTAGTATAGCGACATTCCCACGATCTATTAGACCATTCAATGCCATTATATGAAATTGAAAAGTATTCTTGTGCTGTCTGCCCCAGCGCAGCAGGTCTGTTCTTCCTGCTCCCAGTTCCCCCCATCTCTCCACAGCCAACTCAAAATACAGTACTGTTCTGTATCAGCGCCAATTCAGTTAGTACATTTAGTTGTGGAGCTACAAGTGCCAGCATTCAACACTACACATATTAACTCTATGGGTGCTGATTAGTACATGTGTTTAACGTGCTGCTGTGGCATGCTGGCACGTGTAGTTCCATGTTACGCAAAGCTATGAGCTGTGTAACTACAAGTGCCAGAATGCCACAGCAGCACATGGGAGATAGAAAGTGAAGTGAAATCTTCTAAAAAGGGCCATAGACAACAAAACAAATGTAAAACCCTTCCCAGTGCTATCCAAAACTAGAAAATATTTTTTTTACTGAAGTTACATTTATTATAAAAAAAATAAATATACAATAACTTTTGACAAATTCAACAGTCTCTATACTGTTTGTAACCTTAGCATATACATAAATATTTAACATATATAAATAGTCCGCTGGGTTAAAAACAGGATAGGAACGTTGGTTTGATCTATAAACATTTTGTGGAAATACTGTACTGGATTTCTCGTTGCCTAACTTGATTTTTCTCAATTCTCAATATACGGTACATACATCATATATGTATAAAATAAATAAAGTTTGATTGTAATTACACAACTACCTTTCTTTGGTTTTGTTGTCTTTTTTTCTTCTTTTGTCACTTCTGTTAATGAAGAATGTAATATTTTGACAGTTATGATTCATTGTGATAACAAAATACCAATTTGCTAATTATGGATATCAGGAAATATTCCCAGATATCACGTACAAGGAAAACATTGATAATAGCAATATTTAAAATTTTAATGTATTATCTTTATTTTATATAAATCTGAATGATCATAAGGACTAAAATCAATACTGCAGACAGGAGAGTCAACTGATAGGGAGCCATTGGGATTTGTGATGTCACTTCAACTAGCAAAATACTATGTGAAATTTTGTTGTACCGTGGTAGAATATACATTATTACCTTTCTTTGGTTCAGCTTTTTCAGGTTTTTTAACAACTATAAAAGGAGGAAAATATTAGTGAGTTATGTTTTTATAAAATACTCATGAAAAATAGAAATGAACTAACAACAGAAAATTTAATTCTACTGTAACATTTAAGGATCAGGAAATGTACTATTATTTTTCTGAACATTAAAGTAAAGATAATTTGCTTCATTGTTTATTATAATACAGGAAACAAATTTTTGTGCTGACTAGTTGTCTTAACAGTTGGATATCTTGTTTTCAGTTACAGAACTTCAAATCTGCTGTATAGCGATACACTTAAAAGTTACTTTTTATTGAGGTGAATGTAATGCAGTAGGAGCTTTTTAAATCCATAAACTGTAAAGTTTCTCTTGTTATAGCCACAGGAAGCTAGAATTCTATCACTTAGTGGTTGTTTGAAGGAATTTGTGTAATGTTCTTCAACAAAAACATTTCCCTTTAGTTAATCTAAAAGTATACCATGTATCAATAAGCCTATGTTTATATACTTCATAATTCTTCAATAAAGGAGTCACAGGCTCATACCATCCTTTTTGACTGAGAGATCATGTGCTATGACATTCATTCAATCTTCAATTTTTTTTTTTATTGACAGTATCAATAGGCTAATGACAACTGAAATACCGTGTACATATAGGAGCCATTTAATATAACACTGGATAGTACTGATTGTCCAGTAAGGATGGGATTGCTCTAACACTAGGAACACACGTATTTGCAGGATTACCTTTTTTTCTTTTCTAATAGTACTTTTTCAGCTTTTTTCACAGGTTTTTCTAAAATAAGTACAA